>JAHZNG010003826.1:0-10563 GCA_027744375.1 Orchesellides sinensis | reverse complement strand
AGTTCTTTTATGTACAATTTGCCGTAAACATCTACAAATTGATTAAAATATTATTATATTATATTTAACCATATTTATCATTTAAAGTTTGGGAATTTATTCATTTTTCATCGTACAATGAGTTACTAAAAACGCTTTTTCAAAGATAACGTTCCATTGCATGCTTTCTGTTTTCGTACCATGATGCGCGTTTTGAGTTAGAATTTACTTTGAACAAACTAACCAACTATAACCATAAAGAGAACTAACTTTGAATTCTTTGTTAGAATGGGATAATACCAAAGTCACACCATCAATTCAATTTGCAACCACCGATTAAAATGGCTTAAAACATTATCTTCATACGATCTTCATACTACTTTTGTACCGCTTATTGTAATTTTGCTTTTAGTTTTTTAGTCTTAAAGTATCTTTCGATCTTGTGTATCGATACTCAATAATCATCTATACCTCCTTAAAATCAATGATCGAAATCGTAATATCTACATGTATTTGTATATAAGGAACATTTATTATATAACCAGTACGCATATCCAATTAAATACGTATCAAATTATAAGATCAAGCATTTTATATGCATCGCTAATTACACATGATGTAGGTTGAAATTTGGCTGTGCAACTGCTGCATTTTCCTCAATAATCTGATAAATGATGAATGTGACCTCTCACGTCAAACTCACACCTATTGTTGTGAGCACGAGCCGGTACCGATTAGTTTACACGTGTTCTAGATTATCGTGATCACGATCTTCCACCTCCATTCGAGCATGAAAACTTCTTAAATTTATGATAAGATAAATATGAAATGCTTCAAAATTATAATTCCAGCAGGTACCTTAATTACCACTTGGTGCAACTGGAAACAGTACCAAAGCTGTATTAATTAATGATACATGCTATTTATTTTCCGGTAATTAGTGCATCTTATAAAGTAACAAGTGATTCTAGAAGCCCAAAAAGTAACGAGTGATTTTAGATGCTCAACGAAACTATATATCAAGTTAGCCTTATCCGCTAAAAATAAATGGAATGGAGTTACGGATTATTGATAATTGGAAGGAAAACACATGGTCATACTATTAATAACGTCTTTACATAAAAATATCTTTAGGCGATTAGAGCTACTTTTATATTTATTCAGGTTCTTTGTCCACCCTTATTTATTTTTTTCTATGTATGCAAAACTATAATGCAACTAAGTTGATAATGATTTTGTGAATTTGTAAAGCAAACAATGCTCCAGAGTGTTCAAGTGGAGGATCCCACCTCATCGTCTATCATGTGGGTTGCGAATGGAACATATTTTACACGTTCTTGTACGAAGGAGACAATTGGAAGAAACATGGGAATTTATTGGGTTATCATTAACCTCGGGTATAACAGTATTATTGCATTCCATTTCCATGTAGTTAGTGGGTCTTTCTAATCCTAATCTCACAATATAACTAAGATCACTGTTTACTGATTCAAGGATTTTGATGGGGAACGTTTTTATTTACTGGAAGTTTCAAGGTAAAACCCACATTGACTCTGACACGAGATTTTTTGTTACTTCCGGTCTAACTTGCATATCTGCCCTTGCAACTTTGACCCTTTGCTTTTTAGGGCCTCCTAGAAGGTAAGTCACCTACCACCATTGTAAGGTTTAAAATGTAGGTCTAAAATACAGCAGAACAACATAAGATAACTATTTTTTAATTTAATTTGCAGGAAAGATTCTGACGAGTCTGAAAATCAAAAAGATTATCAAAAGGCCAAAATTTTAACTGTGTTCATCGAGTCTTTTAGCTTGCTTAAAAACAAACATATGCTTCTCCTCATCCCTTCTGGAATGTACAATGGCTTTCATATTGCAATTTTCTCGGGAATTTACCCAACATGCGTTGGTTTTACAGAAAGATTTGGAGAAGACGCTAAGAAGCTTGTTGGCGTGGTTGGAATAATGATAGGGGTTGGATCACTATTAGGTGGATTGGTTTTTGGAGTTTTCGGGGATAAATTCGAGTACGTAATTGTGACTATTGTTTGTCTTCTTCTCGAGTCTGTAGAAGTACATGAAATTATTAATCCTTTTTTATGGCAAATGCATTACAAATAAATCTCATATTGTCAAAATCGCCTGCACGTTACACTACATTGTAATCTTTCTCATTTACATCAACCACCCGAATTCAGCCCCTATGGGTCCTACAATGGAAGTTTCTTGGATAAACCCACCTTCAGCTTATATTACAGTAATTTCATCCTTTCTCTTTGGCCTAGCGGATGGATGTCTACAGCCGCAATTGTTTGCTGCGATTGGAGTTGTATGGCCTGACGACCCCTCTGCTGCACTAGCCATTTTCCGGTTTTTTCAAGCTGCAACATGTGCAGTGGGTTTTTATGTTGGGACATTAACTGGTTTATATAATCAGTTGGCAGTTTTCTTAGCTATTATATTTATAGGAACTGTCACGTATTGCGTTAATGAAACTTTAATTGCAAAAATAGAGCCAAAAACTGAAAACCCGGTTGACAAATCGGTGTGATGCAAAAGGAACTCAAAATCGACTCGTTTGAATTTCTATCCACATTTTATAAAACAAGTGCTATGCTAAGGATTTATGATTATCATATAAAGACAATGTGCTGTGAGCATAATATACATATAATGTCTAAGTCTGGCGTGCTACTGCATACATCGTCATTTCAGGATATTTCATTCATTCATTTATGACTTCCATGATGACAGCATTTTATACAATCATCCTAAACGCGTTAGCTTCGCATTTCGCTCCATCATCCATCCCTTCAGCGGTTGATGATAGCCATCATCTCCGGAGCTCGTCACAAAGTCATGGAAGCGAGGCTGACTGGAAGAAAAATAGTATGCTACTTTGTACACCAATCCCAAGGGTACCTTTTACCAACGTTTCTGGAGAAAGAACTCGTACATATAGTATAAATTATTTTTTGTCTTATTTTTTGCTCTCATCTATGACCAACCGGGGATCCGACAGAGATTTATGAGCATAATATCTTTTTCCAGACTTTCCCCTTTCGACTTTCTTGAAGAAAAAAGACATCTTGCTGTTTTCACTGTACAGTTGAAACCCCCGTATACACATTCTGGGGTTATAAATATAAACCACACACTAAATACTCAATTTTCCTTTGGATTAGTGCTGCTTTTCCCTTTCTATGACTTTTTACGTATCCCTTTGGTCAGATCACATTCGTCTTTCTTTTTAGGAAAGAAAAGTCGGAAGGACGATACAAAAACTGTATGTTCGAATGGAATTTATATGTACGTTGAAAAACTAGCAAAGAGAAAGGGTAAATACTACTTTGACTCCTCTGACAGGCTTATCGTTCCAAATGGTCATTTTGATGCTCAACTGATTCCTTTTCCTGTATACCAGACTAACTAAAAGACACGTGAGAGCATTGATAAATGCAATTTTTGTCTTAAGCTCACAGGCCAACTTTTTTTAGTTGTCATTCTGAATTTCCTAAAAATTTCTGGCGGATTTACAGATGGCCTTTGATCGTGTGCAAGCGACCAACCACCAATGGTCACAAATGTGTGAGCATTAGATTCATATGTGAGATAGGAAGATCGCTTTAGCAAAATACAAGAAGGGACATCGACCAAAGCAGTCTCCTTGTATTGTATACATCTTTGTCTCTGGAAACGGAATGCAATGATTGCATTTGCTAGGTTTTTATTTTTCCAGCTATATTTTATCCTTAGCTCGAGATCAGCTTATTATGAGAGCTGTCACTTTGTATCTCCTAGTATACGCTTGGTACCAACGCATCTGTGAGCACTATGTATTGCGTGCGTACATGCGTGACCTTCATATCAGAAATCATCTTGACAAGATACTATCTTATTAGAGAGAAACGATTCTTCGACAATCCGACAGAAGTTAGAAAGGAATCTTTGGTATAAAAAAATGTATTGGTCACGCACAAACAAGTGTGCTGCCAAATAGCCGAAGCTGCACGAGGAGTCAATAGTCTACCGTCGTAGTAATACCTTATTAAAGTCTTTTAATCGCATCTGGACAGGAAATTTTTTCAATAGTATTTACGACCATGATTTTAATCTAAAGGATTGTGGATGTAATAAGCTCCTGTAGTTAATAATCAAATTCCCATATAAGATGAGCTGACATGCAAATCCGAAGCCATTATGATTTACGCACAGTTCATCAATTATTATCATTGTAATAATTTGGCTTTACAAAACATTCCTTTCCGGTTGATGATGTTGATAAAAAAACGCTTGTTAATTCTTCCCCCTACTGATTTCAGCAATATAAAGTACAGTGTAGGAGTAATAGGAAATTGACTTTAAATTTTTTACATCCCCGTTTTGATGATCATCATAATGCCACCTTTCAAAACGAACATTTTTAGGCCATTGTTACTCTTTGCTATTCTCAAGATTTACATGGAATTTTCCAATTTATTCTCTCTGGAAGTTTATGAAATTCTTTAAAGGATTTCTAAATGATCATCATCATGATGCTCATTACGATTAGAAACTAATTTTTTAAATGAAATATCGCAACCGCGCCCACATAAATCCGTCCTGATTAGACAGGTAGGCATTGCTTTTCATTCAAAGAGTGGCTTGTTCTGGCCACTAGAGAACGAACGGTGCAAACAAGAGCATTAGCACTGTGTATAGCTCACAACGCAGCTAGTTTTTAAATTTATAAGCTCATCGTCTAGGTCGTCATCCCATTTTTTCTTCCACTCGGGTAAGCAAAGGGTAATGTATTGCACTTCAAAAAATCCTTTTGTATCGCCTGCTCTTATAATCATAATAACGCGTGCTTGTTTTTGCTTCTTCTAAATCCAGTTTCATGCATTCTGCACTTGAGTACATGGAATAATGGAGGACATGCAAGTAGGACCTTTTCCTATATACTTTTTTATTTCGTACACATTATCTCTTTTTTCTAGTTAGCCAGTTGAAAACGTTCAAGCTCCGCTGAATTTTATTCTTTACAAGATAAACTCTTGAGGAAGAATGTAAAAAATGAGAAGTTGATGCTTTGTTGGTGAGTGCGGCTTCTTAGTTTTAAAATGCGATTCTGGTTCGTTATCTACAAGACAAGTTAGCGAGCTTAGTTGGTACTTTGCTTACTTTTGCTGGTAATATTTGGTATCATGGTCTGAACTGAAGTATATAAGCATCCATAGGTACATTTTAGCTACTACGTATGAAAAGCCGCTACTGCATAGTTTTAACCAATACATAAAGCATTCTTTCCCGTTTTCGCTTTCCTACGAAAATCCGGCGTTCTCAGCTGGACGAGCTTTTATAAGAGTTCCAGGTCATAAATCACAAATTGTAAGATGCCATCCTGAGAGCGAGTCATATAAACACATTATACATAACTGCAACATCCACATAAAATGATGATACTTTTTATCTTTCTATGAACCCAGGGAGACAGCAATACATCAAGATCTAGAGTGAATTTCGCATCAGCACGGGCTATAAAACTGGGAGAAAATGGATGATGAATTAATAGTTGTGATGTAATACAGTGAAAAGATCACATTCGCGATATGAAGTGAGACAGCAGCGAAAAAACACATCAAACACATGGCAATAGTGGAAGATAATATATGTGCATAAAATATATAATAAAATCTAATGCAATCCTATATTCACAAAAGAAACAAAAGTGCCAAGTAGACGGATGGATAACCTGTTTCTTCTTGATTGATTTCCTAATGCAGGATTCACGACCATCACAAATACCCCAGAAGGAAAGAACCTGCTCGCTATAGGATATATGTAACATACATAAAGCATTTCAAAAAGTAAACGTAGTAGAAGCTGGAATGGGCTATGGACTGTCATCATTCCCCATATTGACAATAAAGCATTCCTTGTGGCCTAATGGAATATTACACCAACTTGAAATACAGGTCTGGTTGGCTAATCTCCAGAAAATCGTTTTGTGATAGGAAAGATAATGATGATAATGGCTGGTGATGGGGCCACGTGAAACTTCTTCCAGTTCATGGGTGCATTCCCTTTCTAAGTGAATTTGCATTTAGGTAATTAAAAAATATATATGGATGCATAACGAGATGTCAATTAGTCAGATGAAATGATGGTGCCCCATAGCTAACGAAATTCAATACGGTGGCTGGTGACTTGTCTTTGTTTTTCTCGTTTAAAAATTAAGTGGATGCTCGTTACAGGAACAGTAACATTTTAATTGTTTTAAGCTCTAACTTGTCGAAAGTCAGTTGTATGTATACGCATCGAAAAACATGTATTTACCGCAAGATACGTTCAGCTAGGAAGATTTTGCAACATGTAAGTTCTTTTTCATTTTTTATGCGTAGTACGTATATGGCACTTTGGTCCATGTCATCTTCTTTGTCACCTGTCAAAACAAGCCTCACCCAACAGCTAGTGGAATGTCTTAAAAATAAAAGAGCATTAGAATGGAACAAAGGCACAAAATGTTCTTGAGAAACTTGAAATTATCGCATTCGCCATTAAACCTACTTAGTGTTGAACCATTTCTGTCGGTGAAATGATAAATACTTGGTGTGGATGAGGATAAAAGACCCACTGCTAGTCAGTGGATACACACACGACCGCCTTAATCTTGACTGACTGCCAAAGACAGTGACAAATATCAAGTAAAGAAAGGCGGATCCTGTAACCGTTTTTCGCCTTCTCTTGGTAAATCAACTATAGGAAACGACTTCGTTGCTCATCCAATCGTTCAGGGGTGTAAATTTTGTAAAAATCAGTGAGAATATGATCAGCGCGAAAAGTTGGTGACATCAGTTGATGTACAGGATATGCAGATTCAAATTTCTAATGCAAGTTGAATAAAATATTTTACAGTAACAACTAACAGCATTTATCCACGTGCCAGTGTCTTATTCTGGCACACATTGCGTTATTATCTGACGCATCATTAACAAGACATAAAATAATGAGTGTGTTCCATGAATGGTCATCCGTCTTTCCTTCAAAATCAGTCAAGCGCATATCGTTGATTTTACTAAGTATTAACTGTAGGATTTGCGCATTCTTTGATTTGATAAATAAACAACGTAGTTGAATGTTCACTGTAAAGGCTGACAGAAGGGCGTGCCCTCCAAACAGTGATGGCAGGACATTTCTAGTGTAAAAGTATGGTGAACATGTTTTAAACTTTTACATGACACATCGTGAAATATTCGATAATGGTAGATGCACAGTTCGGTGATAAATGTCGCTTATTATGTATTTACACGATAAAACATGTAGGAAATGCGTGAAACTACTGTACTGGAATGAGAATATGAGTTGTATTGGGATAATTGGGAGGAAAATAATGTATCATGATTACCTGATATTCTAAAAGCTGCTAAAATGACCAGAACCATCCAAACTGAGCTCAAGCTATTGCGTCCCATTCTGATGTTAATTGGTGCTAAACTATTTCCTCCCATTTTGAACACTGCCTTGAGTGTATCGTCTAATCCAAAAATAAATTATGGTTAGGTGTTCCTGCAGGTGTTGGAACAACTCAAGGTGAAAATTTGCTTCCTCCCAGTTTCGGCTTACTTCCTGTGAGGTGATTTACATGGTCGTCACATCTGAAATCAAAGTTAAAAACAAATGACTCATTATAGATTATTTAGAAAATGTCATTAGCATTTATGACATAAGTACATTCAAACTTTTAAAACAACAGTAATAAATATCATAAATAAATACAAAAACTAAAGATTATATTGAAATTGACATAATTTGCCAAACCATTTCACAACTTGCATTACACAAATAACGTATATGAATGTACTTTTTTATTTGCTTCGAGTTTTCCTTTATCTTATCTATCCGCGATAACTTCAGAGTTTTATATAGGGCATATGTATGTATGAAGAAGCAGGTCTATTGTGCCATTACTCTATAGTCAGCTCTTGTTTCTGCATTGCATTTCCCTTGTATAATCCTTTAGAAGGTGAGAATGTGCTAATGAGCAAAAACTTTTTCCCTTATCATATTTGATTAGATAATAGAAAAAAATTAGGAAAACGCTTGAGCATGCATACCAATACCGATCACTGCGATCCCATATACGATACGATGCACCAGGAAAAACAAATTTTACTTTCTATTGCTTGCAGTACCTTATACACATATACAAGCAAACATCTATAACAAAACCCAGTCTAACCTCAATAGCCACCCATCCAGAGAAAGAAAAGGAAACTTTTTAGCTATTTCTGGATTCTCTCACATAGAAGAGCCATTAGCCTATAGACAGCATCATTATTATTACGCAAGCACCAGAGATAACACAGCGTTATTGAATTGCATACAAAAAATCTCTTTCCTCTCTTGATTTTCTCAAGGGAAACCAGGGGAGAAATCACTTTCCCCAGTTTTGTTTCCTACTGAACGTGTATTCCCACTACGGGACATGACCGTCATCATCATCAACATCAAAGAACATCAACCTACTTTAAGTCAACACACAAAATACATAAAAAGTGTACAATATACATATATGTAATGTATATACATTGTTTTTGTGTGGATCTCATGAAAACAAAGTTGCATCTTGCTGCTTTCTCCCCATAGTCTTTAAGCCTGCATGTTTACCGTTTAGGAACATTATGTATTGTAAAAATCAAACTGCTTGCGAATTGCAGATCACGTAGTGTACGTTTATTACAAACGGAATAATGCATATATGGTACTAAATGTGGCCCACGCTGAGTTGGTTTTTTTTACTTGGGCTTGTTTACCAGAAAGAAATTAAGGGGTCTCCCTTGTAGAATGTTTATCAGGAGGGATTTTTTAGTCTTGTCTGTAGAATGGCTACATTTTACTACTAGGGGTAAACGAGGCTTCCTAATGTTATTTGCTTTTACTCATTTATATTAAATACACGGGGAAAGCCCTCCTGTGATGTGCTTTGCTTGGCTAATAACCCTGGGATGGGATGTGTACACAGCACGTAATGGAATATCAATGGCTTCATTCCCGCTGACATTATTTCCACTACCTCGCTTTACTACTGGAGTTTTTTCGATTTTATAAATAATTAAATGGTTATTTTTGTGTCTTTGTTTGTTTATCTAGTTTACTAGGCTCTTTGCCTTGCAGAGCAAGAGAACAACACTGACGTCATCATTCTGCTTATTTAAGTTCTTGATGTTCTTGGAATTTTTGTGGGGACTGATTATTTAAACTTGGGTAAAAAAGTGTATTCATGCATTTATTTAGATTGGGTATATTATTAATTTTCTGGATAGGCGAATTTCCATATCCCTCAAATAAAAAAGTTCACAAACGTTGACATTCGGAGTTATCGGAATCGAAATAATTTAGTCGGAACTGATGCAAATGTTTAGATAAACAAGAATTTAAATGATAGGGCTTTATAAATGTAGATATTTTTAAACTTAAAGTTTAGAAATGGAATCGCGTACGCGTAATACTTCCACGAATGATGTCTACGTATTTAACTCCAGAACAGACCAAGTAAATCGGCAGAGTATACATCTTCTCTGAGAAAAACGACCCGAAACTTAAGTAACAGAGATTGAGTTAGGTCATTTGAGCCGGAAAGTTTTAATTTTTGATTTTATGACAACCTAGTATTTCTACGATCTAAAGTAAAACAAACATGTGTACTATGAAAGTAAGTAGCTTTTCCCTGAATCTAACAAGAAATGTAGGACAAGATTGTCAAGTGTCTCTTTTCTCGACTATGCTCGAAACGGTTTCTGGTTCATTGATAAAATTAGAACCTGCTGCGATATATAACGTGTTTACCGTTTTATATATATAAACCTTTGCTATGCATGTATACTTTGTGTACAAATTTAGTCTGTCTAGGTTTGTACATAAAACAGTTGCGTGTTTGCCATCTCAAACAAACTTAGCTTTTTCAAAAGGACAATATCAAAATAAGTGTGTTGGCTCGTCAATATAAATTATATGGTTCTACACTGAGATAGCATCAATGCTAGTTCGGTTCGGAAATGAAGCTCATCTTTCAAAAGTAGTCAAGTACACTATCTCACCGGCTTATCTTTTGTCCAGTTTATCCTCTATTCAATCAAGCAATACACAAATGAAACGCTGACTCTCTAGATTGACGAGAATAACAAACAAAATGCTTTAGGAGATATGTGTGTATACATTACAGCTACTATAAACAGGTACGAACGAATACGAAAGTAAATTGCGGCATGAGTAGGAATTCAAATCTGTCACACTCACTTAACTTTGAGTAGGCACTTAACTGGCAGCTATCACTTTATTTCCAACCTGCGAAATGGAACGGGTAGGGAAATTGCATGGTATTTTTGTTTGTGTGCGAATATTGAATATACACTTGCCATCTCGACGAAGTGCAATGTAGTGTCACGCGGTATCTTACACTTTTACCTTGAAATGTTCGAATACAACTTGAGTAACGCTATTCCCATTCCGAACAACGTATACCTTCAATGTAAATGATAGTCCAACATTTCGCCAACTATACGCTTTCATAAAGCTCCATTTCACTTTGAAATCATCCCAGTG
>JAHZNG010003825.1:0-17105 GCA_027744375.1 Orchesellides sinensis | reverse complement strand
CGTTTTCATCTCATAATATACCATTTATATATTTTTCTGCATTTATTCATCCAAATATACCATTTGCATACCTTTCTACTCCAAACCATCAAAATATACCCTTAAAATATTTTTTCTTAGTGTACCATCATAATATACCCTTTAATTAGCATAATATATATTCTCATGGGAATAAACGGTTTCTTTCTTGCCTAACGGTTTTGTCTATCGACGGATTTTCTTGACTAACGACCTTGACTTCTACTTTTATGTGTTCTGCCCATCTGCCAAATTTCATGCGCTTCGGTCAATTCGTTTTTGAGTTATCGTGATCACAACCACTTAGACACCCGGACACACAGACACACGGACACACAGACACACAGACACACAGACACAAGGACACAGACACACGGACACACAGAGACACGCACACACGTCAATGGTAATCACATAAAGCATCTTCAGCTTCGCTTTCGCTGCTTAATATTTAAATACTGAATCGGAAATATTTTTTCATATCTGAACATTTAAAAGGATGCAAATTTATCTGAATTAATTATGTACGGCTGTCTAGATTCTGGAAGCGAGATTTTCGTATCTCAAGGACAAGGAGCCGGTTGACCCGTCAAGTGTGATGAGAACATGCAAGGACTGGAAAGATGCTCTCAAGCTGACGAAGTCTGTGATTTTCTTCAAAACTTTAAGTAGGCACGAGAAAACAAAATATTTCATGTTAATAAATTTTATTTCATGTTAACATTGCAAAAGTTCAGCCGTTAAAATCCCCAAATCCGAAAGTATTCATTATTATTCCTTATTATAATACAATACCAAAGCTGAAATCCAACATTAAAATACAGTTTATACTGGAACTATGTAAATGTAGGAGTAACGTACTAAAACAGCTAGCAATGAAAGTTGACTTAAACATAGCATGCACCATCCCCAATCTGTTTAGTAAAATAATATGTAACATAGAGCACAATCACAAGAGACAAAGAGAGCGCGATGAGTAACATCAAAGTACATGCAAACTGACTGTACCTTTTGTTTACAATGTGTATTATAGAATCATTCAGTTCATTCATATACATTTTACCACCGTACGCTACGACACAAGAACAACGTAGCCCTAATCAAGCCAATAATTATTTAATTTTAATAGTTCACGGCACCCATAGTTTTATATATAAGCTAACAACTCTTGAAACCTCGGTAAGGTTGATATTTGTACATAAATAATTAAAATTTATAAATAGTTTAATGGTTTATTTACTAGTCATGTATATAGTATATCTTTTTAACTTACAATACTTGTATTTTTATTTCAAATTTGTCATTTAGCCTGATGATGACCAAAAAAAACGTGAAATCGGTCGCAGTTTTTTGGTTTCAAAATTAAACTCGAACGTTGCAGCTCGACCTATTGAAATTTATTTTAACACACCCACACAAAAGTCTAGGAAATACATGCATAAACTCAAACACATACATGCATGACAGAATTAAAAATCTTAGTTATCTGATATATTCATGAATAATATGAATGTACATATGAGCATGTATGGTGAGCATGCATTACGAAATCTCGCAAAACTTATTTTTTAATGCATTTTTTGCAATAAAAGGATAACATTTAGAAAAATGACATAGCCTACGCCGATCTACAATGTGAAAGCTTTCCATTAAGATCAAAATTTGAAAAATCTGGCCAGTAATTAAAACAGGACGGTGAATCAAACAATCTCAATCTTACGTAACATTATGGGACTTCACCAAAACAGCAAAATACAAAAGAGGATGTTTATAAAACACACATAGGCATATCAGCTTAAATATGCATAATGTTTGACCTATGAGCCAGGTTTGATAAAGTTATTCATAAGTATCCAGACTAGCACAAAGGGATATATACTGCTCTTAATATTTCACAAGTATTTGACATAACATGTGTGGCGGTGGGCTAGCATTTATTTCAAACAATATCAACGAAAACGGTTGCTTCCGGGGATATTTTGGAATTGCATTTCTTCGCTTGCACTTCCTTCTCCACACCAACATAGCCCACATGCACAAGGGAGCACAAAAAATGGAAAGAATATGAAAAGGTCAAACAAAATTGTTCCAACATACACATGCACACTGGGTGCATAAGAATTGATAGCAAACAAATCGAAAGATGTAAAAAACATGATGACGCACAAGAGGAGTGAAAATGGATAAAATATTAAAAGGGCAGTGACTAATCGACACGTCCACTTTTTTATAATTTCATGCGCAGTTGCGATATCCTGGTAATATACATACGTAAAAAATAATTGATTTTTTTTCGAAATTCGCCACTTTGACAGATATTTAAAGCTTACATGATTTTGTAGTTGTGCTTCAGTTTTCCATCTCCACAATAAGCATACACGATACAAGTCTGCTCCTACGAAAACGGTTGTGACAGCGAAGAGAAGTATAATGTCATACACACGCCGCCTTGAGTGCGATTTCGGCCAAAACAAAGTCACGTCGTAATGCACAAGTGCCACAGATTCTACAACTGCGAAAGTCTCAGGAAAGAATAATATTTTTATAATATTAAAATGAGAGTGAAAAAGTCCTTTGGATTTTAAATTGTTATGGTTAAAAAGTTCTTACAGTTGACAAAACACTAACTCCAATCTTGTACAATTGGCAACAACGACCTGACGAGGTTTCCCTATTGAAACCATCGCCATTTACTTGCATGACTTTATTTCTGAGGTCCAAAGGACTTGAGGAATAATAATAGAGCAACCTGCCTGTTAGCAATGCCATGCATAAACTCACACAGTACACCACCAAGTCTGCTGAAGGAAGACAAGTGAACAAAACAAGATTTGGCACATGTGTGCATCTATAAATCTGAAAAAGTATAATATGTACCCTTTGTAAGTAGCAAGTTTCACGCGTCAGTTTTGGCAGGAAGTTTATGTGAGAAGTTTTGCTATTTGGCTAGGCTGGAAAATATATATCGTTTTACAGAGTAAGCCTTGGTTGTAGATAGCTGGAATACTTTATTATTTGGTTTATGAGCAAGATTGCAGAGGGAACTGACCTCATGCACATGTGTACTGACTGATAAAGCCTTTGTTCAGCGGGTTTAATTTACACCAAGGTCTGCGGACTGCAGCCATAATAGATTAGAAAAGGCGCGAGGTACAGTGTGCCTCTATATAATTGCAAAGAAATGTATTAACTTTGTTGTGTATATTTTGGCAGTTGGTCGGTCAGTTTTTACTATTTTGTTGTGTAAGTTGAGCTTACTCCGTTTGACATTTTATTAGTCAGTATGCATGCGCATTCAACATTAGCATTAATCGAGCCTAACAAACCGTTATTTAAAGGCGACACTACTTAATAAACTAACAATCTGAGTTATTTTCTGTGAATTATTTACCAGCGCGATTATCTTTGGTTATTGGCAACCTTGCCACTGCCGTATGTATAATATGTTGGTGCTACTAATTCGCACACACAGTTGCAAGGGGATCTTTTCCACCCTAAAACAAATGCAAGTCCCTCTGATCAAATCCCTCCTGCCAAAATTGAAGCAATTACGGATCGCCGGTGTGACACCAAACTGCCTTGACAAACTTACGCCAGGTGAAGTTAGCTCTGGGACAGCTTTAACTCCAAAGGCCTTCGTCAGCTTTGGTTGGAACTGAGTTGTTGAACATGATAAGCAATTTCTCAGCGACTCTTGTTAGGCTGGAGGTTGGCTGTGTGGTTTGAGCAAAACTTGGCAGACTTGTCTGTTTTAAAACGCTACCGAGGCTAAAGCAACTTAGCATGCATTTGGTGAACACGGGCAACAGCCTCATTATAAAGCTGATTCGGATTAAATGTCAAAATCTAGAACTAGTGAACATTCACGCCCCCGCTGTCCCACTTCCGTGATGCGCGGATGAATATTTATGCGGATGAAGAGACAATCAGCTTTCTCAACCCTTCTTCAACATGCTGCCAAAGTTAAAGAAAATGCGATATGTCTGAGAACAAGGTTCATCCAAAGAGATTTTGGTGCATTGTCAACCAAATTTTGAAATAGTAGATGCATGGATGAAGCAATATGTTTTAAATTCTCAAAGTGCTGGCGTTAAACTCTGCCTCGTTTCCTTGCTTTACTCAAGAGTCGCCGTGAGATCCAATTTGTCTAGGAGCGACATGCACAGGATAGCACACATAAGTTGCTGCACTTGTTTAAATGAGTTTATTGATGTATTCAAAATAAACCAATATATAATATAACTGGATAACCGATAATACAAGTTGTACTATGCAAATTCTTCAACATTTATTGTTTCATAGCTAGTAAAATTTACAGTCAAGAAGTCAAGTATCTTTGTTCATGTTATTTCATTTTCTTAATCCTATGTAAAGAATGTCAATGCACCTTCGGTGCTCAATATTTAACATAATCAATCAGCTAATCATTCAAATCATGTATGTAAGTTTCTTTTCTCCATAATTTATGTATGTTAAATTACTAGAATGTTCTTTGTAAAACAAAGTCGTACCACTCTGTACCAATGCCTTTTCTTCACATAGCTAAAAATTGACTCATGTCGTTGTTCTTAAGTGCTCCGCTCAGAGGGCCTTCAACTCTGTAATTTTACCTTTGCCGTAGGCATTTCCTATTCATTGTATTAATATATATGAAGAGTCAACCAGTCATGTTTTATATGCAATACTGTATCACTCTCAAATACCATTCTTTTATTGTACCGAGCGTATAAAACTACACTCAACTCTTTATACTTTGTCCCATTTCGCTACATGTCACTCAAGCGTACACATTGTACAAATCTCAAGCCACAATTCCAATGACTAATTAAATTCACTATCTTTAAACATTATTTTTATTATTTGACTATTTAAGAAACATTATCTTATCCTACATTTTAGAGTCATGCACTTTACGCATGTGGTCCGTCACTAGTTTTTTATCATTTAAATACTTCATACAATCCATTACATTTATCATGCAACTACTTCAACATGCATGACACAAAGATATGCCTTCAATTCCCTCGTGGTGTCTCATTTTTTAGGACCTTAATGCAAAACCAATTCATGATTTCATTTCCAGCACGGTACGTCCGTCATTTTTTAAATATTAAAGTCTCCTTCGTTTGTGATTCTCGAGTAAAAAACAAAATAAAAAAAATAGAAAGAAACTGGCAATGATGCATGTTGCATTATATAATTACAATAAATCCAACTAATCACGTATTCGTATTCAATGCGGATACAACAATTTAAATTCACTTGTATCGTATATATTATTATATTGAAGAAATTATCCATTGTCATAAAATATGGAGCACATATTATGTAAAAACCAAACAAAGTTAGTTAATTTTCTGGGCACCGGGCACCAGCAAATTTTCTGGGCACCGGCACCAACAAATTCTTCGGGCACTAACAAATTTTGTGGGCACCGGGCACCACAAAATCTCTGTACACCGGGCACCAACAAATTTTCGGGGCACCGGTCACCGATAAATTTTGTGGGCACCAGAGCACCGGGCACCGATAAGTTTCTTGGGCACCAGGAACCAGGGCACTGGGCACCGATGGGCACTGGTGCCCGTGATTTTGGGCACTGGACACCGGTGCCTAGCCATTAGGGTACCAGGGCACCACGGGCACTGGGCAACACACAATTTATCTGGGCACCAGGGAACCGGGCACCAGGATATCAACAAATTCTCAGGACACCGGGCAACAACAAATTTTGTGGGCACCGTGCACCGATAAACTTTTTGGGCACCAATTAATTTTCTGGACACCGGTGCCCATGCTTGGTGCCCATGTGCAGCTCTGGTTCCCTACTCACTCATCCACCACTCGCAAACCAATGCAATGTAATGCTTCACACAATATTTAAACGGAGCACAACATTGTCTTAACGGCACACGCGTACACGCATGCCTACATAAAACTAAAAACATTGTCGCTTACCTGCATTGGAGAATCCAGTGTGGAATTTTACATAACATATCACCTGTCAGCTTTGTCGTCAGAGTGAAGAGAAGATAAAGCAAAAGTTATCTGTGCAGATTTTATCTGTTGGCATGTTAGGAAAACCCATCTCTAGTCATAAGCAGCAGTTTATTACAAAAATCTGGCTTTTTGTTGCATAAATCACATATGGTGAGCTGAAAATGACATAAATCCTTTTATCGGGCAATTATCTGAGATGCGAGCTCAATCGCTGTTAATTGGCTGGTATGATAGTCGAAATTAAAATCTATTTGCAATAGGATTGACGAGTACCAGAATATTTCGCTAGCACGTATTTACCAATTGGCTATTGCAACGGCTGCTGTTTTTCAAGGTAAAATGAATAAAACACAACTAATAATGTTGTGTTAATCTTATAACCGTTTAAAAAATTGTAAGCTGTTTACATGTACACAACATTTTTGTACTTTTCAGATGAACTGCAGAGAAAAGGCGGACATACGTCAATATGTTTTCAACCAAGTCAACTCCGAAACGCCATTAACAGAGATAAAAGCTGGTGCTGCAAGTCTCCTTGGCCATTCCTACTTATTTTCTCTTCAAGACGACTACGTTCAGTACAAATTCGTCAAGTATTGCCTGCTCAAGCTAGAAAAGACAATTGAACATAAAATAACGTCACAACAATGTCCGGATACCTTGGAGTTGTTAGCGTCAACGCTAAACAAAGCCACCTGTTTAAACCAACTCCCCCGCTGGATTGTGAACGGCACCTACTCTAATTTAATAAACGATGCAATACTTAGCTCAAATGACGCAAAAAAGGAAAAGCTTGAAGCTGAAATTCTAAAGCGCATTAAGCAGCTCACTGCTTCAGTGACTTTGCAGCATGCTTCAAAATTCATCCAAAGTCATGACACGACAAACCTTAGTCTTGACGTAAGGCAGATTGCCAAATCAGTCCGGGAATATTTGCAGAATTACGAAACTCAGTTCACTGAGAATTTAGATTTAGAGCAGTTGGTGCACGAACAAAGTAAAAAGCTTGAGCCAATGCGCTACTCCAAATATCAAACCAAGGTTTCTGAATGGCTGCAAGTCCAAATTGAGCTGTTTGATACGCCATTGGAAATGGTGGAGGAAAGGGACGACGAGAAGCACATACTGATAGTCAAAAAGCCTTACTTGGTTCTCTCCAGACATGTTGCCAAAATCGAGGCTCACCTTGCCAGGAATGAGCTGATAGGAGAAGTTCATTTGATTGCAAATGAAATTTTGCATATTGACGCAGACCTCCAACATAATGTATGGCACGGCAAAAATGTTTTAACCACTTCAGAGATAACAGATTGCCACACATCGGGAGATAATGGGCACATTCATTGGAATGTGAGTGGACAGGATGGAATTAACGCTCTTGCGAATGACAGAGCAGATCATGGAACAAATCCAGGAGACAATGGGCGCGACGGAGAGGCTGGAGAACCTGGCGAGAGCGGTGGAAACGTCGTTATGATTTCGAATAAGTTTCGTAACATGGACAAACTCTGTATTTCGTCCAACGGAGGGAATGGGGGAGATGGACAACATGGGGGGAATGGGGTGAGCGGCTTAGATGGACGAAACGGGAACGAGGTGGATTTCCAAACTTTTAAATCAGAATTTTATATCAACCTGAAAAACAAATGGTCCTCGTACACTCTTCAATGCTTGGTTTCTAAAATTCGTGCAATGGAGCCAGAAATTGAACCAATCTTATTTGATGGATTTGATGAACACGGAAATGACTTGGGAAATTGTTCCAGACCGTATTACTACATGAAAGGTAAGTTTCCGAATGGAATCACGTTTGAGTTTTGCTACTCAACCCTAACAGTGGGTGGCTCCGTTTACCTGATTATGTCTGGAGAGCCAGGCACTCCAGAGACAACTGGAGGTCTTGGAGGAACTGGAGGGGTAGGAGGTAGCGCTGGATTTACGGGAAGTGTCAAGCTCTTCTATGTAGACGGAAGGATCTTTGAAGGCAACGCCAGAGATCAGAATAGCAGTGAGCAAATTGGCATGCCGAAAATTGAAATATTTGGTGGTAAATATGGGATCAAGGGCAAGAACGGAAGGAATGGGAAGAATGGAAAGCCGGGAAAAGATGGAATGGATGTGGGATATCTCCAATCAGTTATGTGGACTTACCCAGTCTACGTTTCTAAAGGCAAGTATCAAATAACTTCATATCCAGGAAAGGCTCGTAGAACAAGCGTGTGGTGTAGCTTTCATAAGCAGTACAGAGGATTTGTCCCAGTTGACGCTAAGAAAGCACAACTGATACGTTTTGAGAGTAGAACTGAGAAACGAGAACAGGAGCTGAAACCGATGAAGATAGCTCGACGTAAAAATGCCATAAATGTAGACAAGGCCCTTTCCAATGCTGCTTTTCATCACAACGCAATATCATGTTTGTCTAAACTTGCCAGTGCAAATCCTGAAGCACAAAAAAGGATTACTGCTACTTATCATGGAGCACATCTCCTGCAACAGTATTCAGAGCCAGCAACAAATTTTGAGAAGCAAAATGAGAGTTATGGCTTTTGCTTGAAGCGACTCGCTTTGTCTAACAACAATCTTGTGGAAAACCACAGTTCTCTGTGGCGACAAGAGATGAGTAAAAGTGGGGAAAGGCTGAAGGAAGCGGAAATGACAAGACTGGCGGAAACAATCGAAGTGAAATCAACTGAGGTGTTTGTTGCGGAACCAACGGGTTCTGGTCCAAGCTCTGCATTGCATGCTTTGTTTGGAGAAATGAATACTTCCGGCTATGTTGGCACTCATGAAGGAAAGCGTGCAGAGGTGGTAGGCAAGCTCACGGATTTTCTTGTTGCTAACCTGAGCGTACAGGAGCAAATTGAGGAGTTGTTTCAGCTTTCAGTAGTTGACATGCCCCAACAACAAGAGCTCGTATCAAACTCGTCCAATGATAGTGCAATGCCTCCAGAAAAAAATGAGCATTTGATCACTCCATACATGTCCTTTCTTCAATCGCCAAACGTCCCATTCACAAAAAGCGATATTGAACTTGTAGCAAAAGCATATGGAATAAATGTGCGATTCTACAAAAAGGACAAAGTCAAATGTTTATATCAACTGGATGTTGCTGAAAAAATTATTAAGCCAGGTCAGACCGTACATATTGGTATGGCCAGGGAAGGAGAGTTCACAAGGATTGCATGTAAGCGAGCACGAGATTTTACATCTGCAGTTAAATCAATCCGGACATATTTAAATCTTATCTACAAACCGCACGAGGAGTCGGATGGATTGAAGGAGGCTTTAGTAGAACAACTGTGCTCCCAGTTTGAGATGCAAACTGCTTCATCTGATGAAACTAACAACTGTTTAAGTAAAATACTCGCATCATGGCAAACTCAAGCACTTCGAATATTATCTGATAGAATTACTTGTCATTTCACAAACAACCTTACCGCCGCAAATATGGTGGTTACAATTCAAATGGCCGTGTACCAAATCACAAAATGTGTTATAACTAACGATGAAGCGCTTTCTCAGATACTCTGGATATTTGCAGCAAATCCAATAGAAAGTTGGGCGACGGAAGTGTGCTTTCTAAGCATCCAACGCCATTTCTGGATCACTCCAATCGATGATGAGGAAACCATTTCAAGACAAGTTCTTAACGACTTTCCAATAGAATTTAAAATATGCCTACTTGAGTTTCTTGATAACTCGAAGGAGTTTTCTGAGCACGATGAGCCGAAATTGGTAAAATTCCTAAAACGTTGCAAAGAATACAATCCTCAAGATTCGTGGGATTTTGGAACACTTTCCAAGTTGTCCACTTGCTCGCAGTGGCTGAACCAACTTAAACAACTTTACTACTCAACAAGCTCAAGAACCTTGAAGGGGTTCAATGGGACGCTGATAAAAACAAGTTGAACGAAGCATTCTACTATCTTTATTCACTTCACAACACAAATCCAAACGAAGTTGACCAACTGTTACAGTTATACGCTCTCTTTACTACTCCAACCACTGAACAAGGCGTTCCAAGTATGACAATTATCCTTTCAAAATTTTATGCAGGCTTTTGGGAACTGACAAGGCAAACTGTGGAAAGGTTGGCGATTTGCAAAGACATCAAACAATGGGCAGAAATGTTGGACAAAACTGTGTCGCAAGGTAGGGAGCGAGGGCTGCAAGAGATTCACGACATAATTGCTTCGGATGCAAATACAAGTTTAACAAAAACAGAAATGTTCCATATTGTGGAGCTCATCAAGAAACTTGGACCAAAGTCAGAAATCATTTCAAATGCTTCTCGTATTCCAAATGTAGACGAAACTGTCTTTAGAACAATGATGAAAAGTTGGTGCAGCGAGCTCCGGAGAAAGGCTTCTCAGCTTGACCCATGCATGCCAGATTGCTACCAGCAATGGCTGCTGGAATCCTTAGAGCTAATCGATTACGTTATTCTGAGGTTTCTGAAATACAGACTGCGAAATACACAAAAGGTTGCCATATTGTCCAACTTCCGTGCAAAGCATGATTCCCCTAAAGAAAACATTCTAGTCCAAGTTAAAACAGGAGAAGGAAAGACGTGCATTGTTCTGGCGGTGGCAATAATTCGCGGCTTATTGGGACAACGAACTGACATCGTTACTAGCTCCGGAATGCTTGCCAAAAGAGATGCTACTGCGTACACGAAACTTTACGAGGCGTTTGGTCTCTCCGTTGGGGATGTGACAGTGGAGGATCAGACGAATCGGTCAGCTCACTACTTGAAAACAACCACCAGAACTGTACTCCCTCGAAAATCTTTTTGTTTTTATTTGGACTCGCGTACTCAACTCGCTCAATCAAAATAATTTCAAGCCGGTAAATATTTACAACGAGGTCCTATCTAGCCTTCGCCCTGTCTTGGAACTGGAGGACTTAAATCTTCTGCAAGTTAATGACATTGAACGACTTTACGACGACTTGATTGAGCAGCAGGTGGTAACGGAGGAAGGCGACCTCACATGCAACAGTTTGAAGAATCTAGACTACCTTTCAGATAAGTATAAAAAAATTGCAACAGATTTACGCAAACTGATAAGCTGGAAGCAGAGCAGTGTGCAGCCAGGCATGAGCACAATGGAGTTTCTAAAACCATTTGTGGAGCTGCATTTGTTTTCTTGGATAAAGAGTGCATTCCAGGCGACCCGAATGAAAGAAGGAGTTGAGTATGTTTTGGACACTGACCGCCTCAGCGAGAGATCAGAAAAACATGCCAAAATTACGATTCTAGATTTGGACACTGGCACAGATCAGCGCGGGACTCAGTGGAGTGAAGCTCTCCATCAGTTCCTCCAACTAAAGCATGGCTGCAAACTGAGTCCTCTCAGCCTCAAGGCCGTCTTCATTTCAAACATTTCATTTTTTAACATTTACAAACGCATTTACGGACTGAGTGGAACCCTCGGCACAGAGTCAGATAGAGACTTTCTAAAACAAGTATACAAGGCAGAAATTCTTGTTGTTCCAACGGCACTACCAAGGCGATTCACTGAACAGTCATCCATAGTCTGCTTGGATGAGGCTGAGTGGGGGGACAGAATAAAACGTGATATATTAGAAAAGCTGAGTGCTGGACGTTCTATACTCGCACTTTGCGAAACCGTACGAGATGCAGAAGCCTTGTACAAACACATAACCAAAGGACCGCCTCTCGGAACAAAACCAGAGGTACGATTGTATCGTCGAGACTATGAGCCCTTCTGTTTTTCTGAACATGAGCAACACCTTCCATCCAATCAAGTCATTGTTGCAACAAATCTGGCAGGAAGAGGAACGGATATTAAGCTTTCTCCTCAACTTATACAAGCTGGAGGCCTCCACGTCATTTTCACTTATCTTCCAAGCAATGCCCGTATCGGGTGGCAAGGATTCGGTAGAGCTGGACGCTGTGGAGATTCAGGGAGCGGGCGGCTAATATTTCTAGGTAAAAAACCCACACCTGCGACAAATGCAATAGACTTGATTGCTGAGCGTGACCACCTTGAAGCATTAAGAGTGGCAGATATAAACAGATTTTACGAATCCGTAATTGTCTCACAAGAACGAATGTTTCGCAAATTTCAAGAAATTTTTGAAAGATTCAGCAACTCTTTAAGCGATGCTCACAAAACTTGGCTGCAATACATAACAAAAACGAAGCGCTCAGAGGCAGGCCATTCAAAGCTTCTGGAAGGGAATTTGGGAGAAGTAAAAGAGCTTCTCAAGTATTCCATGCTAAATGAATGGGCATTTTGGTTGGACAGCTACTCGCAACACCTAACATTTAGCCAGCGCAACCAAAGCGACCTTGTTACTAAAAATCAGGGCAACTATCCAAACAAAATGGCTGAAAATGTTTTGTTGTCAAAGTTTAGCGACAACATGAATAAGTATGAAGAGCAATTCAGTCGACATGGCAAAACAGCTTGGTTCAATTTTCTCCGGGACAACTCTGACTTTCTTGACCAAGTAGCAGAAGCAGTGCTTGAACAGCCGGGAGCAATCATCCAAATGGGAAAAATTCACGCAAAGAATAAGAATTATGATAAAGCTTTACAGTACTTTGACAAGGTGATGAGAAACGAGGCCCTGTGTCATTGTGCTCCTGCAAAATACTACTCGATATTATGCTTGCTAAGAAAGGGACAAGGAAAGACAGAGAATTTCAAAGAGCACGTGAGAGTATGTATTACGACCTTCAATAAACTCATTTCTCAAAATATATGGTTTTCGAATTCTATAAAAACACTGGGCAATCTTGTTAGAGATCAAGCTGTAGTCAGCATGGAAGGGTACAAAACCCAGAAGGAGAACACGGCTAGAATTCTGCAAATTGCTAAAGAGGCACTTGAGGACCTGATACCCCGACAAAATATAGCCCTACAAAACTTTATGACAAGTCATGACCCATCATTGACTCAGCAACTCTACAATTTTCTTCAAGATGAAGGAATATTTAGTCACCTGATGCTAAACTTTAACGCTGACAGCTTGCTTCATAAAAAAGCTACCCGGGACTTTGGTCTGACGTTTGGAATTCCGGAAACCCAGCTGCAGTCAATACTTTTAAACCCAGATTTTCAAGGGAAACTTGATTCTAACAAACTGAAGCTGATAAAGCGATCCATCAACTTGCCCTCTCGAAAAGGATTTTGGAAAGAGATTGAAGTAGCACTGGAAAATTGTACGACACTTGCAGTGTATTTAGAAAATCCATTAAGCCAACTGACAAAGTTCAATAATAATATTAAGGACCCATGGTCCGATAGTCACATGGAGAAAGGTCGACTTATTGTTGCCAAGAATAACTCTGTCCTTCAGGATGCTGCACAAGTTATTCAAGCTGAAAAGAAATTTTTAAAATGCGATCCACGATTTTTTCATTTTAAAAGGCAGGGCTTGGCCAGACTTGATCAAGTAGGCTTTGTAAATTTAGATAAACTCAAACGAGCAAACCTTGAGTCTTATACTAAGGTTTGTGCTCAAGATTTTACTTTAATAAAAGGAATAACTGAGACGAGAGCCAACAAAATCTTCTGTTCACTTGCTCACGCTGGCGTTATTTGTGAAGTCACTGGAAAACTCCTCAAACCAGAAATATTGCATTGTTCTGGCTTTCCTCTCGAAAATATTTTGGAGGTTTACAGGCAAGACATTATTGCGGTCGTTAAAACAAGGTGCAGCTACCAATACGAACTCTTAAAGATGATTGAACACTTTGAAACCGTTTCAAAACAGCCTAATTGTGGATACCAGCAGTATCTTATTAGTTTACCAGCCGACCCATTTAAAAATTTTATTGCTGCCGCTATGGATATCAAAATACTTCAGAACACTTCAGTTAACTATGAACAAGTCAAGAAAACCTTTGTGGATAGTAAATACGAAGAAATGGCTTCTATTAAGTTGGATGATATTCAAATACTTTTTCCAACATTTACAGAATCCCAGGTTCACGAAATTTGGGAGCATCTTCAACAAACAAACTGGATTGATTCAGGCGGGAGAATATTGCTGGACAGCATTGAAAATAGGGATTGGGAGGAGGAAGTTGAAAGCAACGAAATATACAATGTAAATGAGGAGGTAGGAACAGTAACTCGAGAAGTGTTTTACGATTACTGCTTACCAAGTATTCAACCCTTCATATTTTTTCGGATTAAATTCAGCAAAGATGAAGAATTTCAGCAAGAGGTTAAAAAAACGCTGACAAGTTTTGCTGGACAGCTTGCAAAATTGGAGAACCCCGATGGAGTTTTAACAGATTTACAAGATCATTTGTATCCCATTTTGGGTGAGCATATTGTAGACTACACTGATGAGCTACATGCGATTCATACATTAGGTTTTGACAGGCTCATTTCCCCAACCGAACAACTTTATTCCAAGAAAATGATTGGTAGCACTTTGGCAGTGTTGGCCAATGGAGTATCGCAAGTAGCTCTTGGAACTTGGCTAACACCAGCATCTGGGGGTCTTGCTGGCTATTTGTCCATGTCTGGAAGAAGTGACATTATCTATGGTCTCAAGGCATTTTATTCTGGATCATTTCGCTGGGGAGATTGGTCTTCACAAAAGGCTACGAGTTTGGTATTGGATGCAGTAGCGTTTAAATTGGCGTCCCAAACCAAAACGTGGATGCCACAAATGAACGGAATTGCTCCTTTTACAAACCCCAGCAACAACGCGATTATGATGCAAAGGTTTTTGCATGGTGTCACAACACAGGTTCTACTTCAGTATTGCTCCAACGAATTTTTTAGCAACGTTGGGATACAATTGACATGCAGTGTACGTGAGGGACTCGGAAGAGTGAGTAGCTATTTTCTGGGAGGTGTCGGCAAAATGATTGAACACGATCTTCTGCTGCAAGAAACTCTTTCTGAACTAGCTCATTGGAGAAATTTTGACAAGATTTGGTCTACATGTCTGGAGGAAGCTATAAAATCTAAGGTTTGGAATGAATCTTCCAAGCATGCTATTGCTAGGTTTGCAGCTGCAACGTTCAAAATGGTGATTAAGCCCACAATGAGATATGCATTTAAATCGGTGAATATCGAAAACAAAGCGTTGTTCTCAAGCATTGCCGTATTCCAAGCAACTATAACGTTGACGGAGGTTAGGGATGCTATGGATTGTTTCAGCCATATTACAACTGTACTTGTAAGACTGCTCCAACAAGAAATGGAAGATAGACCACAAAATAGACTTGCAGAAGTTGAAACAGAGAAGATAGAAAGATTAACACGATACTTTAAGAAAGAGCTTCTTCAAACCCTTCATTTTCAAATTTCGGAGTTGATTACTGTTAACATGGTGGAGCCCTTGATATGTAGAGCTGTCTACAAGTTAACAGCCTACACAGACCGACTTCAAAATGAGTTTTCAAACAATACACTGTCGGATGAGGCAACAAGAAACATCTTGGCAAACGATCAGAGTCAGCACGAAATGGAAAGTTCTGAAGCTGTCATGACCTACAATCAATATTCCAAATTATATGGTACGGATAGGAGAGTGGGAAGCAAACGAACATTCAAAGCACAGAAAATATTGACAAACAGAAAAATTTCACAGTATATGCTTAAGTAAACACATCGTAGTGCAGCCTGCTGTAACGAAATACTTCACTGACTTATATGTTTGGAAAAAATAAAATGTGTGTTTTCTTTGTATACAGCTAAGGTTGATAATTTCTGGTAAAGAAGGAATAGACGGATGCAGCCTAAGCAATATTTTTTATATATGACGTAAAGAAGTTTTATTTGAATTCTTTTCTATAATCAGGCAAATGATCCAACTTGATTCTTGTAGGGAAGACCACATAACAGGTTGGCACAAGTATTGTAAATTAACTCCGTAGTTCCCATTTTAATCAGACAATTAAGTTATTGCCCAGAGTGCTACTGAGAACCCCACGATAAAAAGTAGCTGACCTCTAGGGCAAAAAAAAATATTAATTCAGTGTCGTTTATTCATTGTTGCAGTTTTTATATATATATATTCAAGAGGAGCCCTAATTTAGGAAGTTATTCCTCAGGATAGTATAATACACAATTTAAAAAAATTATTCTTCGTCACTTTATTCGTCTTCTGAAACAAAAAAGTTAGGAACAGGGTCAATACATGATAAATTGCATGTTTTCATTCGGTAATGGTTTTTCACTTGTAAGTTTGTTTAAATAGTATTTAAACACACACTTCTTAAAATTATTAAAATTATTGTACTTAAACTCAATTGGTAGGTTAAGCTTGCTTGGTATGCGAAGCTTTGTTCTCCGATAGTAGTTAAGTTATCCACATTTGGTATAATAATATCGTTGTTACGGGTCACCATTATAAAATACTCTTGTGAGTTTACTTAGTCCAAAACCATTTCTGGACACAACCCATATTTTATTTTATAAGTTAATTTCATTGTTTCAGAGCTATATTTGTAGTTGCACTCTGACCAACTAAGTTCAGTACACAATTCAGACGATATACTTTCAAATTTATCTTTGTATAGCACAAAACGGGTTTAGGACGCGGTTTTGAAGGTCATTTTTTCGCAAGCAATTTCTTCTCAGATATATTTTCCCAAATCAGCATTTTCAATGTTCACATTCTTCGAAACCAATTTTTTCCCAAAAATTATTTTTCGATACCCAATTTTTGTTGCCCATAATCTACTTTCTGAACACATTTCCGTGCGGTTACCGCCAGCCGTACTAGAAATAGTAGATAACTAAGCATATGCAACATATGTAATAAGAGTAATAATATATGATTTTGATTACTCTATCGGCACTTGCCAGCCCCCGAATGTATTGCCTCGCTTGGCTGCGACTGTGGACTATGAAATTTAGCTATTCATGTTGTAAGAACTTCACATTCTACAATTCCAATCACTTGAAAGCTGACAGGCACTGCTAGATTAAAATTTTTGTATTTTAACTTAAATTTGCAATCCAAAAGATGTTTTAAAATCCTTATACCAATATAAAACCAATGTTAAGAAAATTCTCTTTGATTATCTGAACCTAACCGAATCAATATCAAGAAAATTCTCTTCGATTATCCAAACCCAACCTAACCAA
>JAHZNG010003824.1:0-10334 GCA_027744375.1 Orchesellides sinensis | reverse complement strand
TACATTTTACATAAACTACTCTTATAGTATCTCAGCTATCATGTGAATGTACATTTAAGAAGGGCTCAAGCCTACAAAATCTGTCTTCTCCACAGAAAGCGTACGAGTGAAAGTCAAAAGAAGCATGAAATTGTCTGCATAAATATCCAGACCTACTTTTAGAAAACTTGAGGCTAAAACAGCTTATACATAATGGAGCTAGTAGAGTATATGTAGGGAAAGAGGAACGCTTCCAAGACCAATTTGGCTTTACGCCGAAAAAAGTAAGTGTGCACTTGACTCACATGAAGAATCATCACATCGTCATCATCATCATCGTGCTTTCTTAGAAAGCAGGCTTCTCTAACCATGAACAGTAGGTATGACTTTCTCCACACATGCACTAAAGATATAAGCTATAGCTACCTATCAACCTGATCTATCTGCAGGGCAGACGGTTCTTCTCACCGTAAGATCCGGCTTTAATCCTGCCGGCCAACTTCTCAAAGTTTTAACTTTTCTATAGATATTCAGCAAAAGTACGGAACTTTGTTTTTCACATTGCAGCAGAAGCCTACCTAAACCATGCCAATATCGCATGTGAAGGAACACATATGGTTCACTTTCTCCAGACAGACTAGCGAAAAGTGGATAATAATATGATACGGGCACTCAGCCCAGTCTTAGCCAAGTCTATCCTGAATGGCCCTTGTGACAATAAAGAAAAGCAGTTTATCAATGACCTTTCAACCTTCTTTTCTTGTTGAACAACACTACTGCAGAGAGGACTACACTGGAATGCGAAATGAAAAGGATTGGGTGATAGGGACAGATCATCGGTATAAGTACCATTGACCTTTTAAGCAAATGGCTTAATTGTGCTAAAAGTATATATATGTATATGCATAATATGGGCTCTTTGGAGAAGAATAGGTACACCTTGCTTTTCTTTGAACAGACATTCGTGCGCATATTGTTCAACCTTTTGTTTCAACTTTTATTAATGTGAGGAAGACATAATGAATTTATATGTCTGTTTACTTGGACCTACTCACCGCAAGCCGCAAACATTCCTCTAATCATTATCACATTCATTCGTGTTTTACTCTATTCATTCCTTTTGCTCTTGAAGACGAAGAGGCAAAGCGGTTTTCATTATCTCACTTTCTTCCGAGTATTCTTGCTCTATAAAAAGCCCCCGTCTTCAAGTTATTGTAACATGCGCCTTATTATTTCTTTACGTTTACTTAACAGGTGAAGACATATGCAATCTCATTTATGTATTTTATATGTATCTGTTCTCAACTTACGTTTCAAAGATACTCTCAACTTCAGGTCTTTTGAGAAGGTTGAAGTAAAAGGCTACAAACTCTTCTTCGTCTAACACTTCGTTTTGGGAATTCTTGCCACTACCGGCCGCTCTGCTTTTTGTGTTAGCCTCATGGAATAGTTTCTTCGCCTCGTCTTCGTCCATTTGGATATTGAGGTTTTTGAGAAGTTTCATCGTCTCTGGGAAACTCAGGCACTTGTTCTTATCCATATCTGCTGTATTATACTGCTTGCGAAGCCACCTCTCATAGCTCTGTTGCTCATCTTGGGATCTGTAGAGTGAGACCAAGTGTTGGAGAG
The DNA here is from genome assembly GCA_027744375.1 of Orchesellides sinensis. Classification (NCBI taxonomy): domain Eukaryota; kingdom Metazoa; phylum Arthropoda; class Collembola; order Entomobryomorpha; family Orchesellidae; genus Orchesellides; species Orchesellides sinensis. The sequence continues at coordinate 8,726 of JAHZNG010003824.1, read as the reverse complement.
CACGAACCTATAAAGTATAAAATGAAAAAAATGAAAGACACATGCATATAGTATAGTGTAATTGTATTTTGTAGTATAGTTTCTCACACTTTTAGAAAAGTGAAAGTGAAACATAATTGAAACATTCATTACTTTTCCTTTTATCTTTCCTGACATGTAATCTGAATGTGCAAATATTTGACCATATGTATATATATATATAGTTATGAATCTACAAAAGGATGGATAATAATATGAATGTTTTATTGTGTTTTTAGGCTGTCGACTCCTATTTCGTGATAATGATATTTAATGCTTTTCGGCTCACTTCCAAGAAAAGTTGAAGGAAATAAGAACGGAAAGAAGATATACAGAGCCAGACAGAGATAATAATAATAAATAATATTGAAAAGAAAGTTACCTTAATTTTTCTAGACAGAGAAAGATGTAGTTTAGGTAGCTTTCACCCACACATACTCTAATGCTATATCCCATGCTTGGCTAACCACTGTCTGCGGTGGATACCTATTCCGGTGCCTCCTTCTTGTTTAACATTTACAGACGAAATGTATTTTATGCTCAAAAGAGTTTTCTTTTGTTACACAGCAAAATATGATTTTAAATTGAAAAGTGTGAATTCAGCACGTACGGACAGCAAAGAATTGCATTCTAAAAATTCCTATACAAACGTGATTTGGTTTACATTATCCACAATCCATAACTCATGCACACTAGTCTTACTTTCTCCAGTATGATTCAACTTGANTACAAACGTGATTTGGTTTACATTATCCACAATCCATAACTCATGCACACTAGTCTTACTTTCTCCAGTATGATTCAACTTGAATGGTTTAATAAAAGTATGCAAAATTGGCAAGGATGGAAAATACCATTGTATTTTTACTGATTCACTCAGGCAGAGGTAGATTCTAGTCTCATCAAATGTAACATATTTCATTCTGTCTTTTACTAAGCTCTCGTGGGAACTAGTTCAGCAGTGTTTTGGAAACTTTACTTAGCGATGGAATATTAGTTTGGGAACAATAGTCCCTTTAGGGATAAACGAATGTTTGTACATCTTATATAATCTTTTCTTTGCAAAAAATGTAGGCGAACAGTTTTACAGAAAGACTTTTTTACTTTTTCAATCTCAGCTCAAGTCGCTATGCTAAAGAAATCCGTACATTACATGAAATGATTATCTCTTCCATGAATCTGACAACTTTATTCGTGTACAGATGTAGTCCTTTTACACAAAGTGTTCCAGTTCCGGCATGTTTATGCAAACAATCCAATAAAAACAAAAGTAGCAGCGGCTAAACAAACTCTAATTTAATGTGACATGATGTGTAATGCTTGTAATGCAGCATGTTAAAGTTGAAAATTTTGAAAGTGGATTGGTATATGTATTTATGCATGAGAAAAGGAGCTCATAACAAATTCATGAAGATTTTCTTGGTGTCAAGTCAAATAAGAAAACTAGTTATTTTTTCCAGCATAATAAATTCTTGAAAAGTTTCCTACAAAAGGGTAAAAAATCCCTTTCCTGTGAAAATCAGTGAAAATGGCTCATTTCCAAACTCACAATCGTATAAATTTTCGTTTTTATGACAAATGATGCTAATGTGTTACGTACTTATAATGTACTTTTGGAAACGATTAATGTGAATGTAAAACCTGACAAATGGGATGGGAAAGAAAAGTGAAAATACTTTATCTATCTTTGTGCAAAGCCCTTTCTAGAGAGAACCAGCAGATGAGCTCACGTTTAGGATAAGCATAGGTATGTTCTTTTTGATCATTAGTCACGCTTAGCGGGTATTAATATGTTTGCGTGTTTTATTACAATAAGACGCTACGTGAGAGTTGGGTGAAATATAAAGCTAATGACTATTATGACTTCATCCATAAGGCTATATAATGTGTGGTGGTGTGCTATATGGTAGCATGTATTCAACAAAGATTACATCGTGATTTAAATCCATAAGTATTACATACGTACAAATGTATAGTTATTGCCTCTTTATCCTGGAATAACCTCGTTCCACGCTTAAATACCATTTTATTAGAGGTTTCTGCTGGAAATGTGTATATACAGAGATAACATGCATTATCGCATTTCATTTGATCTTACCCATTTCTCTGCAGTTTCCACGTTTGGAGCCACCAAATCCCAAGTATCATTCCGTGGTCCGTAAATGATGGAAAAACAGGCTTTCTCATCAACGTTTGGTTTGTAATCCGCTTTTTTGGATCTTCGTTTATTTTCAGAAGCCTCCACCTTGTTAAAGGTATCTGTTTGCCAGCCTCGGCGAACTTCTACAATTTCACTCAATTCAACTGTAAGAGATGAATGTGTGTGGAAGAGACAACAACAAAAAAACATCACCATCATTAGTTTTAAAAAACTTTTTAAGGTTAAAAATTCACTTGATCCAAAAGTCATTACTGGTAGTAAGCTACCAACTACCAAACAAGGTATGTATTTCTTATTCTTTTTATCATTAAAATGAGATCGTAATGATCATTACGATCTCATTTTTAAAACTATTAGAATCAGTATTTTTATGTAAGAATCCTCATTAAAACTGAAGAACTATAATAAGACTACAAAAAACTCTCTTTGACATAAAAGAAGGCTTTTCAAATAAACAATAGGACATAAAAATAGACATATATGGTACACATATATAATAAAAGGACGTACTGTTCGTTTTTTGCTTCTGGAAACAAGAGGTTCTTGAAGGAGACTCGTATTTCATAGCCATTTCATTAATATCCAACACGAACTTTCGCCGGAACCATTTGGAGGCTGAGCGCACTTTCCACAAGTGAGATCCATCCTTATTTAGACTGTTTAGCACGTCCTCCAGCTCTTTGGAGTTGGCGAGGATGTCTGTAAAAAGGAATGTAGCATACTCTTTAAAAATGAACATAAGCAATGCTAATGCATATGAATAAGTAATACTTATATTTCCTACGTAAATATATTATTAAAAATAACATCTTTTTATGGGGGCACACATTTTTGTCAAAAGTTGTTGTTTACATTAAGAAATGAGCATTATTTTAGATACAAAAAGTAGTTTTATAATATTAGATGGAAAGCATAATTCATATAATAAAGTATCTTAATAATGATAAAGACTTTGGCAATGCAATCTCGTATCCCCAGTCCCCAGCTTCTGGTTTTATAAAAATATCTCCGTGTCACAAACATAAACACACATTGAAGTTGCTGCACCGAGTGGAAGCTCATTTCACATTCATAAATCGATAAATCCCGTCTGGATTTTATTTGCTTCTGGACTACACGTTATTAAATATGCCACTGGTCTCTAGAAAGTGCACAAGCAACAACAATAAATATATAACCCTTTCCCTTCCTCTTCGCTAGTAATATTTGCATCTGGTGTCGTCAGTGAAATGAAGTAGGGGACTGGAGCAGTTTAGCCTGGTCTAGCTGGAATATTTAATGCTACTTCCAAAAGATAAGCTTGCATTCCGCAATCTGCCATCCAAGAAAACGCCGGGTGCGGATGTGCATGATTTTATTCATTTGAATTGTGAGTCCATAAAACTCATCTTGCTTTGCTCGGAAGTGGTACATATGCATGCATGTCTTGTAGGTACACATTTTAGATTGTCTGATGTGCTACATGCATTATTCACGAAAAATCTTCCAAAAATAAATTCACAAACATGTCATAATGCGGCTGGTTCTAAAAAGGCCCTGCAGAAAGCTAATAATAATGATACGACCTACAATGCCTCTTTAGAATACTATCATATGTCTATATCCAATATTGAATAGTAATATTGTTATACATTGTCAGTCTAACCAGAATAATAAATTCAGCAGGGTAAAAGATATAAAGGAACCGGATATTGATCACGGTTGAATGGTAAACTGCACTCTGAATGTAATCAGAACCCCCATTATTACAGTACCAAAGGGAGAAGAGACCGCATCTGGGTTAAATCCTCGTAGAATTTATTTCGCAACTAGACATTATGTAAATCTAACAAATATACATAAAAGATATTTGCAACATTACAAAAAACTGACAAACAGTTATAAATGAAGATGATGCTAATCTTGGCTTTGCCCATTATGCAAAAAGTTGAGAAGCACCGCTCCGAATAGCTAGTTTTGTATAATTTAGTTTGTTATAACAGTAAATTATGTACGTAATATTGATTATTGAAAATGAATCAGTTATTTGGAAAAGACGATTTGATGACTAACATGCAAAGGAGTTACATTCATTTAAGCATGAACGAGAAAAGTGCAAAAGGCCATGCCTCCACTTTCATTTTCTTAGAAAACTCTCAGTTTGTTTACAGACTAATCAATATTCACAAGCAAATATACTAAGTAGACATACACAAATGTACATAGTTCATCGCATGACGAATTTATCCAGGCGAATTATATCCACAGGCTACATGGGAATATGAAAACTTTTACGAATCCCTAAAGAGTTCAGTTTGTATAGGCGTTGTGTACTTGTCATATCGAGCAACAACGTATTTACCAACTACCAAATACTTTCACTCTTTGTTCCTCATATTTTTGCTCATGTTTCTATATCCCCTCTAGGACCGTAATATACAATCACTCAATCAAAATCAGAGTAACTTTCAACTCGGTTTCATTTCATAGGAAAATGATTGTTACTGATGGTGAAACGATAAGGTCATATTTAGACCAAGAAAAGTGTAACAGGCTCACAGCCAAAAGCTATAATATAAAGCTTGTCACACAAACACTTGGTCGTAAAATTTTTGGCTTTGACATTCATTATATGAAGACTCAGCATTTTTACAGCGTATAGTAGTAGTAGGTAGTATGTACCTAATTTTACTTTCAGTTTGCAAGTAAAGCTCCAACAATCACTATTTTTTACGATTTCCGGTGTGTTTTGTAAATACCTTGTCAAGCTGCTTATTGATCGTTGCAAAACACTGTGTGACATGTAATGCATGGTTAAAATGCAAATAGTTCTTCATGCAAATTACAGTTTTCGAGTAATCTCTAGACCTTAAAAGCCTGAGTAAATAGGTATGTGTTATTGATATTTTTGGCAGAATGAAGAGAGGAAGGACACAAAGCCGGCGAGTTAAAAAGAAGGATTAAATTACCTGCGCGTGTCATTTCCAGCATATTGGAATTTTTTTTAAGTGTAATATTGCTTGTTTCAACAAACTTGATATAACTCACTGACAAAAACACAATCACAAAAGGACATGAAATACAAGGTTACAACTTGCGTTACTTTTTATGTAAACTTTAAGTAAAACTACTGTACAACTGACCAGATTAATTTTAAAATTTAACTTAATCACAGCTCTGATAAACTTAATTAAAGCAAATGCATTACTATACGGCTGTCAGCCGTCATCCCCAAAAAACAAGGGTATCACAAGTGGCAATTAATTTAAAAACAATAAAACCCTTTATAACTAAAACGTGTAAACATACAATCTATACAACATACGAAGCAAGACAAAAAAATCTTGTCTGGCTATGTTGCTTATGTGGTTGTGGTCATGCCGTTGCTCAACATTCACTGAAGAGAGTGAAATGATAGCTTCCGCATTGATATAACGCAATAAACTCAATAACACACATGCAACAGCCTTATTACCTTCTTTACCAAACTGACGTACTTACTTTTGTCTTGTTTATAATATAATTGCTATATTATTATGTTGCGTTGAATGAATGTAAAATATAAACCATGTGAATACATATTATACCTTATCTATATATATTTCTATCGAGGATAACTACTTGTGTGAGAGTGACATTAGAGCTTCATTTACATTTCATCGTCTTTTTCATCCCATACATATTCTAGTACTTTTGTGGTAGTACACAAACAAACAAAAATGACTCAGACTCTAATTTAAACCATCTTTTTAAATGCATTTTAGATACATACATATTCTAATACACTCTCCGTCTTTTGATGTACACAAAAATAACGTGAGAATGTCTATATAAGTTACTTACATTATGTAGATAATGACTAAATATGACTACTACTGCAATAAAAGCTCTCATGCTGTGGGTTGATGAGGTGACTCTCTCACTGACACAGTGATGTCACTCTTTCTGGCATAGTTAATTAAAAGTGTGCTAAACAGTTGCCTCTATACATAATTCTATAGTTTGCATGCACTACATGTGCACAATGAATAAGTATATACTCATCCCAATGTAAATCTGCGAATGTAGTGACCGAGTAGTATGAAAATTAAACCAGATACTGGAGAGCAACTACAACAACGATGATGACGGCTGTACTCTTGGAAATAAATTGTGATGAGAAAAGTATGCCTCCAGCAGAAATTGCTGTAAGGGGGAGATTAAGTATAATGGACTTGTAAGTGGTAAAGAAAGGAGACACATCCATATAAAAGTTGTATCCATGCACCTTGTATTCTGTATGCTACTTTGCTGTCAGCATTTAAAAGAGATGATGGTAATATGCCTAACGAACAAACCCACTTGTTCATTAGTGTAAATCCCTTACAAAACAGTAGTCTGCTTTTGTGTTTTGCTGTGTGCAAGTCAGAAGACAGTAATGCACAAATGAAACGGATAAAAGCGTTTGTAGCCATAAATTTATTGTTGTTCATACTTTTCGAGGAATATGAGTGATGATGATTCTAAGCAAATAAGAACTGTGAAAAGATCATTTGTCATCATTATCCATTATTCATGAATCTTTCAATGTGTCTGGGAAAATGTAACGTAATGAGCCATGAGCTGAGCAAAACTACTGGAAACGAACTGGAGCTTTTATAGCAATATAGCCATTATAGCAACCGGCAGCAGTACATAAATAACACACAAGACGGACTACCAAAGCGACAATACGAGCAGCAGTGAACAAAATTGAAATCGGATACGATCTTGATACGATCGCCTAACGAATCCCAACACAACCACTTACCTACTCTTTTTCATTTTCCTCTTTAATTCATATAATTTAATATAGACTGGAGTACATGACCTAAAAATACACAATGTCTATTGTAATTTGTATTAATAATATCATTACTGTTTATTTGTCATTTGCAAACAGGAAATATGATATGTAATTGCTTTTGTTTCCGTTCAAATATCCAGTTACATCTTTTCAAATCGTAATTGTAATACAATAGAAATATTAACCTTTTCTGGACCGTTTAAAGGCATTTGTGTCAATGTACATCAACGGAGTGACCGCTTTTGCTCCAGAGACCATCTGTTTCTGTTCCTTTTCCAGTTTCTGTTGCTTAACCAAAGCTGCTCGATTTGACTTTGATTGTTTTTTGCTTACACTTCCAGCTTTACCATTTCTAACGTGATTTTGTTGCTGATCCAAAGCGGTCTGGGCAATAATGCTTTCTCTTTTTACACTAGCTCTTTTACTTGTCGGACCATTGCTCACAGAAAACACTTCTTTTACCGTAGTATGCTTTACAAACAACTCTCCGCTGTTTTTCTTTGATGAGGGTGACATAGGCGGCGGAGGCAATTGAGACGTCGGTTGCAAAGGATTGTCTGCAATTGCCACCTGATATGAGCCTCGTTTCATCATTTTTGGTAACTCTCAATCTGCCCGAAGGCAGGATAACATTTGTGTCAAATTTTAAATCACAACAGCTAATGATACTTTCTTCGCGAGTTAAATCAAAAATTGTCTCACCACATTTCCTTGACTAAGGTCACCATAAGAAAACAAACACTTTAGAGAAATTGCCAACTACCACACATTCGGGCAGAAACATAAGAACTAAATGTCAGGAGCCTATTTTGCTGTGTTTTATTTGTCACCAAGTTTTTACTACCCATTAAAATACTATTGTGCATTGTATACACTGGTATGTTTTCAACTGAGTATCCATTTATAATCGTTGCATTCCTTATTCATTCGCTCACATACCGTATAAACAAGGTAGCCAACCTTCATTAAAATTGCAACACGAAGAAACTACCATTTGAAAATGATTTTCCGTATGAGTTTCTGCCGTGCGACGAAAATACACGGGTAAGTTACATGTCATATCTTAATCATCATATCATATGATACAGTAGTGGTTATCGAAACCCAAGCTTGATAGGCATGCGATGCAATAATAAAGTTTGCTTGCGCAAGTGTGTGCTGGAAAATAAATTCCAGACAACTGAGTTGTCTACAACCACAGCTACAAAACTTCTCATATCTTTACACAGAGTTGTTGCATATATAGCCACATTAATTCAATTTGCATACATGCGTAAAAATGTAAAAACAGCAGGTTATTATTTCCTTTCATACGTAGAACGAATATGCCCGCACTTGTTTAAACGCACCGATCAAACTCCTGTTATTACATTTTGCATTATGTGTATGTATGTATATCATAAGGTATCCACAGAATACACATACAATAAAAAATTACCTGCTTGTGCTATATTTATGTAAGATAATTTCAAGTTGACTGTACCTGGTAGAGATGTCGTAGGGGAGTTCATACATAGCGGCTTCAAATAATTTTTTGATTTGTTTTTAAAATAATTCATGGGAAAATTTCTAGTACTGATATGATACATACCAAAACCATTTTAACCTACATATCATAACATTATTAATTATTTAAGTATGATGCCGTACCGATCGTAATTTGACCTTGCTTATATGATCTGGAATATAGTGTAGGTATAGTATTTATGTACTCGTTGTAATTAAAACATTATAAACATTAAA
>JAHZNG010003823.1:0-16355 GCA_027744375.1 Orchesellides sinensis | reverse complement strand
TGGCAATTCTATGTGGAATCACAGGAGTACATGAACAGTTCTCTATGTTAAATGCCTATCTAATCCAATCCCACGATGGTACGGAAGGGAAACATGAACATGAGCTGGTTTTTATGCGGATATATATTAACCTTAAATAGATTTTCATCATGCGTAACGTAATGATGATATTCATATTATCTGTCATCACTACTATACTCTTTGATTCTATAGTTTGAAAGGGGAGTTGGGGGATTTGTTACAAAATGTGCTTCAACTTATATTATCACTATGAGACGAGATGATAATAGAAACTGGTCTCGTATGGAGTCTCTATGCAAAGATACAGAGCACTCAACCATGATAACTCAAGGATGTACTTATAAGATCATCTGCTTTATGAATGTCAAAGGATTTATTGCAACTTAGCTATCTCACTTTCACGTTAGTTCATACTTGGTAACGTACTTTTGTATACAAAGCACGCCACACCTTGGTACAATGGAGCGTATTTCTCTGTCACTGATAAATTCAAGAGATTCTTGATTTCGTTGATCAACTCTGCTTCATCACGCTATTCATTCATCTTTTTTACCTTGTAACTTATACCCTGATCGATAATGAAAGCTTCTCTCTGGTACTCTTTGCGACGTAAATTATAAAATGAAGTGTGTGAAAGTTTACCATTTGCACATGTGTGGTGAATACAATCGGTTTTAATGTAGTTCTTGGTCGTTGGATGTACACATATACATATTTTGTACATCTACACATATATTGAAAATCTCATTGCCTTAAATTGCTCGAATATAATGAATTTTTACAAAATGCGTCTTCTTACAACCAACATACTTCGTTCCTTTATCTGTAATTAACACTTTGATTTCAAAGCGAAAGCGGCTCTATTTTTGCATCAGTAGCGGAAAAGCAAATTATGACAAGCAATTTAATAATTTCAATGTCATTCCTTATACTATTTTCATAAATAACATTTTGAGTATGCATATTCGGGGTGTTTTGAATACGGAAGTAGGCTCCACAAATTATTGGAGTTATAAGCGGACTCGTTTGAGCTAAAGGAATTTTACATACAATGCAGGTATGTAAAGCATCGACGGGAAAATTTATTCTTCACAATTTTGAATTCCAGCTTGTGTTCCACATCCAAATAAAAACTACATGCTTTTTAGCATCTAAGCGGCTTAAAAGCTATCTAGGCTTGAATCGAATGGAATGTGAATCTATAAACAAGCAACCAGAGGGAAATGAAAGCTCTCACTCCGATGAGCAAAGATAGGAGAAGGTGGATATCATTGTACTCAAGGTTATATTGAAGAGCATTTTCTCTTAACGTATGGAAAGGACCAGAATAGATCGTGAGATCCAATAAATGGGACGACGGCGACGCACCGCGTTCCTCTACATCCCCAGAAAAAACCTTTGCTTTTCTTTTGGCAAAATTTTGTATACTTGGTACTTGAACAAGGCGAAGTCATACAATGCATGCATATATAAGATTCAACTTCTTGTGCAAATACAATACCTCTCTAGCCTTTAGATAAAAAAAGTCTTTTTTCCCTTCGTTTCGAAGGAATGCAAATGTAATATTGAATGTCAGGTCAAATTGATGGGACATGGCATCTCGAACATTGCCACTGCCTACTACGTCAGAATTTTTACTCAATGTCCACAATCCACACATAAAGTAAGATAGAATTTCATGGTTCTTTTGCGTTGGAAGCAGAAGAGATGTAATGATATTTATGAGAATACAGGGAAAGAAATGGATCGAAAAAATTTAAGGCAATTTCACCAACTGTCTTTTAACTTGATGATTGGGGAATTATTGAATTCGCATGGGCGGCATAGCAAAGGCATAAAAAAGGCATTGGCATTAAGAGAATATCTTTTTTATACTAAGCGTATATACATTGACCTTACATAAGTATAAGTCAATAATAAAATATGATGCCAAATAGGAAAGCTCAAACGTACAAAGCAGAGCTGAGGGAGATTTGTGGAAGTCAGCTAAGCATGCTTCTTGATTCGTTCCGCTTTTCTCTCTGACTGACAGACTTCTTCAACCTACTTTTGAAAAGAATAGAACGGAAGACAAACCGCTTGAATAAAGGCAGTAAATAGATGCGTTTTAGGTATATAGTGTACACTTGTCAAAAACAAGGGTACTGGTATGCCATGCCATATGCCAACAAGAAACTGGAAAAACGTCACGTATAATTTTATCAAGCTATGCATTGTATATAAACTTCCTTTACTTAAAAAAGCAAAAACTGTGCGTACTCCCATTCTAGATGAAACATACTAAAGCACCAAAGAGGTATAAACAAGTTTGTGCAAAATGCATCTATGTGAAGAAAGATAAAAGATGCTAGCATAACAATTATCCCCCTAGGCGGCTGGAGCTGAGGGTGAAGCATTTACCCAAAAGGCCTTTCAATGACTAAAAGGCTGCTTTCTCCATTGTGCCTTGTATGGGTAAGGGTATATAACAAGATTGATATGAGTATAATACATACTACATAAATGGGTATGTAAGTTACAGTCATAATTATTAAATATTTATGTACATTTGATTCTGCAAAAATGTTAAAAATTAAAATGGATTCCTTTTAAAAATGGCAAAAAGGACAAAGATTCTTTTACAAAGTCAACGGAAAGAATAACTTTTACAGGATTCCACAAAAAGGAAAGAAGTGGAGGATAAAGCCTGTCTATTGATGTGAGTGACTAGGCTTCAGAATATTTTCCCTTACTTTTTCCCCGTTCCCCTGTGCCTCATTCTGACTGTACTCACAACACGCATGTGACAAAATGTATATCAAAATAGTTGGGATGTTGGAGAAACATAACCAAAGGAAGCCACTTGAAATAGCAATTGAAATGCCGGAGCTATTGTAATATTTGAAGAATTATGTAATGCAACATACCACAAAGAACACTTGAGTTGATGCTCAGAACTGGTGTAGAGGAGAAAGGGTTATGCTTGGCACACAAGATGCAGCTTATATGAGGTGGAAGAATGGCTTATAAAATGGAGAATAGTACCACACATACTTTCCTGTCACTACGCTGGTGTAATATTCGTTTACTTCTTCATGAGAAAGTGAGCCTTTCTTTTTTTGGGGGAAAATGTGTCAACTTGAGAATGCTCCCTACTTTTCCTTACACTTCCCCCGTCAAAGTGTCAATTTTCAAGTGAAAGAACTCTAAATAAAAGAATCTAAATTTATAATTCTTTTGCCTTTTTCCTTCAAACACAGAAAGCGAAGGAGAGAGAGAGAGAGATGTGCTGAAACTGAAGCAAGATAAAATAGCAGACAGATCTCAGAGTGCCAGAAGCAACTTTAAGAGGATCTTTTATGCTTACGTGCATAATGTATTTTCCAGCAGTGCCGAATTGAAAAGGAAAGAAAAAATTCCTTGTTTTCCTTCCTGCATGATTTCCTTCAACTTCAGTTGGAGAGGACATTATGAAAAATGGAATGTTTTCTTTTAGACTGTTTTCTTATTTAAAGTTAAACCAGATGACTCCAACTTGACTACAAATTCTTCAAATAACGGAAAAACAGTTTGTGGGGACCTACTTCTTGTCAGTACTCCTGTTTTTTTCTACGTAAAGCTTCTAGAGGTTATGGTTAGATTTTGTCGCTCACATTATCATGCAACATTGATTCACGCACAACATCCGCTTTTTCAAAACCATTTTTATTTTAAATCCGCTTCTGAGTGTCTTGCACATTAGCAATCGTTTTAACATTCTCCACAATACGAGCTATTTTACATTTACATATTCTTGGACGCTGAAGCAGTTATTGCATGTATACAAACATGGTCGAAATACTGCATATCTTCATGAAACACTTGGCATCTCTTGAGTTTCAATGATAACTTTGACCCACAGTTTTCAGTTTTATTTATTATTACTTCATACTATAAGTACATTATGCGTAAAACCTTGCTCCTAAATTTTACGGAAAAATTTGCTACTAGACTGGTCTGAAAAAATCAATGATTCTTACAGAAAACCATAAAACCGATGAAATTCGTAAAAAGTAGGTTTGCTTTGATACAATGCTGAAATCTTCAATAAAGCAAATAAAAACAACAAAGAACTACATCATTTTACACTCTCCGTCGTCATTTTTGTGTATATTGTATATTTACTTTATACCATTCTTTGTATTCGGTTTTGTTTGGTTATTGAAGAGTTCTTGATAAAGTAGAGTCGTCTGTAACTGACTGAATCTGTGAATCATCATCTTTAAATGAAGAAATTGTAATATCGATATGTCTTTCTGTAAGAAGAAAAGAAGTAAGTGCTCATGGAAAGTCGTGTAATAAAAAAGGCCTTACGCTCTCTTTACTTTTGTTACAGGGTACATAGTTTCCGCTGTAAACTGGCTTGAAATGTGAACATTACAAGAATACATTCAGCTCTCAAATTCTTCCCATAAAGCTCCGTTTTCTGACTCTGATGGCAAATCCAGATTTTTTACAACCACCTTGTTCCACTGGATCTCTGTTCGCTTTTGAGAACCAAGAATATATAATGTCTTATATTACATCCATATCAAAAACTTACGTTAGGGGTTTGTAGCACATTGTACATACGCCAAACCCTACCCACGGACATAAAACATTCTAACGAAGATGTTGACTCTTTGTAAAAACCATACTTCTTTTATTGGAAACTGACATTGGGGACTGCGTACTTTTAAAAAGGAAAAAATGTATATCTCTTATTATGCGTGCTCCTATCTGATGGAGAAAAGTACAAAAAAAGTCCTTGTAAGAAAATGTGAAATTCTTTCGTCTTACTTTCTTTTTCTTACTTTTTTGAAATGTTTGTGCTACTTGTTCCTTTTTTCTTTTGCAATTTCGTCGTTTTCAAGCTAGAAATAAGAAAGTATGTCTAAAGTTTTCGTTGTTCATGATTCCAGTGAAAAGAGATATAGCTTTTTTTCCCTTTCCCCGTGTGTGTGCTTATAACCAATGTTCTTATCTTATTAGGCACTACTCACCTTGACTTTTTCGACATGTCTCCTACCGCTTATATGCTCATATTAGACTATATAGTTCATAGTAAAATGTCCAAGAATAATAATTTGCTTAACTGCAGTTTAAAGTACAATAACAAGGTTTAAGCTGGTTGTACAACTTTAGTACAAGAAAACCATCATGTAATGGAGTTCAGATACCGTACATCAAGTAATCTATGATTGAACTGACTAATGTGACGAAATCAGAAATGAACAACGAACTATCATTTACGGCAAACCAATTACTGCGTTTTTGCACCATTGAAATTGTGGACCTCACTTGCTAAATAAGATTTCATTTCATAAAACTTCACTAACCTTTCCTAAATCCTGACTGCATTTTTTAAAGACTCAACCACATCTGCTTCTCATAAAAAGATTATATTTGGATGTACAGTAAAATATTTTTCCCCCGTCTTACAGTAATAAGTAATAGTATAAAAATAAAAACCCGTTGTGTATTGAAAATTCTTATTGATAGCATAAATACTGCCTCTTGAATAAAACTTGAATCTAGTTTTACGGTTTAAGCCCATCATTAATTATTAGGCAAAGAATTTTCCTTATCTCTAAAAGTTCTATTTTGTAAAGTTTTAGCCATCAGTTATAGATTACATTTCCATTAGTACACTGGTCTGGTTATGACAGGATAAAATGAATGATTTCTTGAATTTCGAGTAATAAAAACTGTTTTAATGTGTGTAATAAAGTACCTTACTGATTTGTTAATGATATGCCCTAAGTTTCCCAATTCTCATACTAACACCAATTTTTACGTACTACATATTGCATAAAAAGTACGTACAAGAAAAGACGCTCATAAGAACTGCTGTTAGGGCTAATATACAATTTATCATTCATAAGAAGTATGGAGTATTTCCTTATAGCACAGCACTTTACCGGGTAAAGTTAACCCAATTAGTTGCTTAGAGCATTTTAAAAGCCGATGTGGGTGGGAATGCATTATGTAGATTTGAAGTGAAATGGGGTGAACTCAGTAAACTTGTTTAAATTTAACTTATAAAAGCAGAATTTCTCTGTTCTAACCTCTATTGCTAAAAGTACCATAGTAGGCACCAGATAAGGAGTAAAACTGTTTTTTAGGTTGGATATTTGATGTTTATGCAAAAGCAATTAAATGTAGTAAATGCATTGACAATTTTACAGTACGATTTAAATTAATTTGCATTAAAATAGCGTTAGGGAAACTGAAATTAGATCATATGGCGGCTGTAGGTTTGTTTTATACCGTTTATAATGTGCAGTAACTGAATTTACCCAAGGTCGCTATATATGAAGCACTGTTGTCATGTATTTTACATGACAACAGTGCTTCATATATAGCGACCTTGAATTTACCTACTTCCTGTAAAACCTGAACCGGTTACTATAATTTCTTGATGATTTCATTAGCTTTCGTAATATCATATATAGTTGCCATAGCCAGTTAGTTTTCTTGATAAAGCAAACATGCAGAAAAAACAGGTTTGTAGAAAAATATTTTTATAAGCCATTTTCTCTTGTTTACCCAACCATTTCTAAAAGATGAAAGAATATTTCAAGCAGGAGTTTGAAAAATTCAGCTTTTCTTACTTCTAAAAGTGTTTTTCCCAAACCCTGCATGCATTACCAGAGCCCCTTACATAAGCACACTTACTCTGCTAAAGTATTTCGAAAAGAATAAACTTGTTTGCGTTTCTGTTTCTGTTTTTCCAGTCTACACAAATAGCTCATTAATGATAAATTAGTCACTAAAATTCCCTCTTCTGAGCAAAAAGATTGCCCTCATCCTTCGCAAAATCGGCTTTTTATCTCCTAAACACCCATATCCAGGCTATTTTTCCACTGAACTAGGGAAAGGCCCAGACAATGCATCATTATGACCACTTGAATTATCATTAATAAAACAAAAGGCCACAAAACGTCTTGTCCAAACACAACGTGTTTGGTTTGCATTCATAAAACATGAGAAAAGCAACAAAGGAAAGAGAAACTAGGGAAGGAAGAGAAAGAACTACATATTATCTTGATTGTAACATCAGCTTCGGGTTTTTGCTAATGCTGTGGCTTTAGGCTTCTTCTGCTTCACTCGTGGATGAGAGACGGCTTGAGTAAACAATTGGGTGTTAGTGGATAAAGCCAAGCAGGTGTACGAATATACGTTGTGGTGAAATATAACTAAGGATTCACAAGAAGTACTAAGATACATATATGCTGGAAAATAAGGTTAAAAATAAGCACTCATCCAACAATATACTATTTCCTGGAAGTGTATAATTCAGCCTTCCGCTTTTACTTCTATGCACACATGTGTCTGGGAGATAGTTCTTTATGTAGAAACTTCATTAACGTCATTTGCAAACTCATTCGATTCGGCTTTTTCACCATATTTAAAACATACTACATATAACCTGTATATTTTGCGTTTATGCTACTATGAATATCGCATCTTTCATCAAACAATTTATTTTTACTTGGAAATATTTATATAAACAGGTACACTTATTAAAGGCATTACAATGCATGTCTGGCAAGCAAAGATCAGACCTGCGTCATATTCATTACTTATTAAGAATAAATGCTTACCCAAAATATCGCATCAAAACTCGGGAACCATGTCCTACATGTTTTGACTTACTTTTAACTTTGTTTTTGCATATTTTTAATCTAGCTTGTTTCGTAGTAATACTCCATTCCCTCTATCGTTGTTTACATTCTTATTCTAACTAAGATATTTTTTCCTTTAAATAAACCAGTGCAAACGAGTTTTATTTTGTTTATGTTTTTGCTGCTGCAGCAGCCAGGAAAAATGAAGTGAAATGATAGTTTATCTCCATCCAAAGTTTTCTTCCGTTTTTCAACTTGCCTTCTTTCTTTCAACATTAAATTACAACATGCTTGCATAAGATATTTTTATTGGGAGTCAACTAATGAGCAAACAGGCCCCGTTCCTTCTTTCTTTCTACAGCTTTTCGCAATTTTCTTGCAAGTCATAAAGTATACAAGCATAAATGAGAAGCCCCATTTGCAGAATTACCTCTGAATTACTGTCTAGTATGACCAAATATGTAGAAATGGAAAGTGTTTATTTTCTGATGTATAAGCGTTAACACTAAGAAAATAGAGACAGAAAACTTACACTGTCTGTGCTTCCCTTTTAAGTAAGTTTTACAATTACCCAACAACAAAAAGGATACTAGATTTGGCTTCTTACACAGTTGTAAGCTGTGCACAACAGACGTTGGAGATATATTTTCTCATATCGCTTTAACCAAGCCGTTTAAGGCTTGAGACGTCTTGGTTGTTTCTAATAAACAAATGTGCACATGGATGCATCTGTTTCGCAGTCGCAGAAGAGTGAAAAAGCTAAATGCTGATATAACCTAAGTAAATTCTTTAAACTAAGAGAGCGAGCTCGCTTTTTATGGCGAATCAAATAAATCTTCATTTTACAGCTAAATAGGCAATATTAATGTGAGAAAGAACTGAATGAACCAGAATAAACAACGCAGACTAGATTACATTCAGCAACCCACCCTATATGGTCTTATTTGAAAAGTACAGAATGATGGTATCTATATAAAATTACAATGTAAATAGATATATACGCATAAGGCAATTGAGAGCAAATAGTTAACTGATTTCGGACACTACACCATCACTTAAATAGACTACAATCTCGTGATCAACTATTTTTGTCAAGCAGGATCCTAAATTACATTTTTACTGGTATTTAGTTGTTTACAGCTGCTGAAACAAGAAGGCGCATTATGTCAATTATGTGAACTGACTACTTCACTATTTAGCAAAAGTCTAAGCTCACGATTACAGGAATATTTAAAAACGAATTTCATATAATTGTATCGCATTGATATTCATAGATCTATGCATGATATGCATACATGTTTGTTGGCAATATATAATTTTATGTGACTTACAAGCTTACTGATGAAATTTATAGTAACTTTCCCCAGCACCATTTACATTTTATACATTACATGCCATTTCACTCTATTACTTTGTTCTTGTATCCGATTACAGACTTTTAGCTCCCCCAAAGCGAACGCTTTATTATACTTTATACTGTAGCCTAATGTATATTCTAGAGCATTTCGCAAGTATTGCTTTTATCAAGTGAAGTACATAAACTAGGTTGTAAGAAACTAGCGATATATACTTTATGGCTAAATACATATACTACGACTATTATGCAAAATATCAAATACAAAGCGTTCACGTAGCAAACTGAAAAGGAGGATGATGACTACGACGATGATGTAGAATATTCTTGTGCTAATCTGTCAGAGTAGATAGAATGAGCTCATTTTTCCTCGTAATGGGATGCCTGATCGCCTCGAGTCTTCTATGCAAAGTGTCACCGTTCAACCAAACCATCCATTATTAACGCCATTCCCCTTTCCTATCTAGTGGATTCAATGCTGCTACAACGTCGCCATGAAGTTTTGCCACTGGCTCTAACGCAATACAAGTCATGGTCACGGCATATGGATGAAAAAGCCTTTTATTTTGGTTTTCTCATGTTTTTTACAGGTTCAAATTTCGTTGCAGAATATTAGTACACACTCCTACTCCCGTATATTCTCACCATCGTGAAAATGCCTAAGGAAGATTCATTTTCGTAATGCATAAATAATCTTGAATGCAATATATAATATAAAACGCGAACATAGTTACTTGGATTATCCACATACAGCTAAATCTAGACAGATACACGACACATGTATATGCATCAGCTGAAGAAAACTTTCACATGTAAGATTAGGCAAATAGGGAGAAAGCGTGTTGCCTTGATGCTGTTATCACGCCTTTTAGCAATAGACCCAACGTTTTATGATTGTGTGAGTAAAGGCCAGCTTGAGCTGAGTGCATTAAAAGATCTCCTTCGCTATTATCATCTCATATATCAAGGGAAACAGCAGGAAACTCTTGTCACAACGTTCATAACGATATACGCATTCATTATTTTACCAAGACAAAATTGTGTATTAAAATGGAGAATGAGTAAAAAGGAAACTTGTTTTAAATACCATATATGAATTCATAAGTGCTGGCAGGAACCAGCGGGCGGGCAAGGGATAAATTATATTTATACTTTCACTACTCATCGCATTGTAGGTGTGTGTATCTGTACATAAATGTATCTATCCATGAAACATGCTAAAGACGACGAAAGGAAAAAACTTAAACCACAGCTTATAGTAGGCAACGGTGGTAACCTAGTAAAAAATTACATGCATTCGTCGGAAGTCCGCATCTGTCCGTCCTCGTAGAGCTTTACCTTCATTTGTCGCCATTTGCAATAATCATGTCAGTTTTGGTATATCGTCGTGCTCCTTTTTTAACTAAAAAAAGATAAAAGCATGTGTGAGGAGAAGGAACTTGCAACCGAATATTGTAATCCTATAGACGCTTTTTTTCTCGCCAGGGTAGTTAACGACATTTTTACCCATCTGTAAAGATTCGTCTTCGTTTATGGACCTACACTCTCATATTTCATTGTACAGTGACGAAACATCACCCGTTAGACTGAGAATTTTGCTGATGCAGCTTTGTAGTCGAATACCATGTTGGCTGCTTTGACTTTTAATGGGTTGTAGTATACGCATTTACTTAATACGTACATTTTACTACTGTATACATGATTTCTCATTAGGATAATATGATAGAAAGTACAGATACTACTGCAGTGAACTTTCTAAGTTTGTCAGGTTTATTCAACTACTTAAAGTTCAAGTCGTGTCCTTTAATTTTCTCAATTTTTCTAACCACGTTTTTTCCAGCCTGCATGTATTATTTTTTATGACTGTTAAAACAGGTTAAGGCATGCTCCAGAAGACTAATTCACAGAGGATTTAGTACAAGTAAGCCTGCGCTAGTAAATGCTAACGACACTCATTGTCTTGTCGCCTTCAGTGTGACTTCTAAGCTTGGTTATAGCAAGGCACTATTTTTATCACGTTGTTATTATATTATGCTTATAATCATAGTGTGTTGCTAAACATGCTATGTAAACTGTTACAGGAAGGCTTTATCTTTACTATTACTACTCATATTTACTTAAGATGATGGAAAGTTGATGGGACTGTAAAGATATAACAATGAGAAATTCTGTCAGATGTCGTTTGGTAAGTCCTTTCCTGTTAAGTATGTTAAGCAGTTATAGGATATGTTTCATTCAGTTTGTTAATTAATTTTGAGTAGAGAATAAATAGTGTCTGAAGTAGTAAGAGTTGATGTACAAGACTGTCGTATGCTGGCACTGCCTCGGCAAGCCTCATTTGTATGTAGGAATTTTCATGATGGTGATGTTCGACATACTAAGAAAATAACCCCCACCTTAACATACATACGATACAAGGTATGCTGCAGTATAAAAGTATAATACGAAAGTAGGTCTGTATGTGAAAGTGTATGAGTTGAAACATGACGATAATGATAATGAGTATGGTGATGATGATGAGCATACCATCGCAATCATCAGCCTTGCAGGCATTTGCTTTTAGCTTTCACCAGTATGGTACAATATGGTTTTGGACATTAAAAGAATAGGAATAATTTTTATCACGCGTAGAATGACTTGCAAGCACTTTGTTAAGTAAGCTGACATTGGGACACTTGAGTTGCGTTACAATGACCATGTCTCATGGTACACTATAAGTACAGCTTGCGTAATGTAATTTCACTACACATTCCAAATTATGAAGTATGCATGTAGTATAAGCGCTGAATAAGCTTTCGTCAAGTCATCCGATTTGGACGAACGTTTGGCATGGCATGTGCTTTGGCCTCTAGGCAGGCTATACCTGTCATGAAATTAGGAGAGAGTAGAAGCTTCAGTATGTCAACTTTGTATTAGGGAGGTACAAGACAAGAAGTAAAAATGGAAACTAAAAAAATCTGAAGTTGAGCACGTTGAGTGGCTCAAGGGACAATGACCTAATGCATATATATACAGCTTTCAATGTTAATGAAAGCTAAGAGAGATTTTCAGAATATTTGTGGAAACATCTGAGAATCTTTTCTCAATCTAATTCTGGGCTTGTGACGATGACACTGGCAGAGTGGCTATATCCTGTACGCGCTAGTTTGAAACTTTCATCCTCCTTCGCATACTTTGTGCCTTACAAGCCACCTTCAGTACTTAGCTTTTTGAATAAAACACGGAAAAACTTTTCTGACGAAGTAGCTCGTATGCATTGCACAAAAGAAAAAAAAATCATTTTCTATCCTCAACATCTGATTGGCTTCTGTCTTCATTCCATTCCATTCCTGAGCTGATATATACCTATATAATCTACTACTTCGCACATGGTAGTCTGCTTTACGAAACCCATTGATTACACTCCTGGAGTTGGATGGGTTATGTATAAATCGATGCTATATAAGCTATAACATAAAGTGTTGAACAAAGTCAATCAGTAAATTGGATTTTGTTGTAAGAGGGAAAAGAAAGAAGGAATCATGAGTGTTTCTGCACTTTACCAAAAGAAAAACTTTTTTTACTACAAGTGCACCTCTACTATTTCGTATTTTACTTTTTCATTTACTGGATTCATTCAGTTTTCCTATGTATCGACATAATAGGTACGACACAAGTAAAATAGAAAGTACGCTGAAAGCATTGTAGGTATAAAGGTAAAATAGCGAATTGATTGGCAAAGAAACATACAGTGGATCTACAAAACATACAATGCCGATCAGCAAGATGCCTAAATGCCTTCTGCCGCTGTTCTTTCAAACTTTGAAAGTGGATCAGCAAGACTAAACTACACAACAACAAGAGCTTAAACCAGAAAATACCAAAAGTTAAGTGAGTCACTAGTATTAGTTATATGTAATTCGCAGACACAACCGTTTTTGCCAACCAACAAAGATGATTTTGTTGAAGGTCTAAAGAATTTTGATAATACGGACTGGTTTCGATCTCATAACGGGTGACGAAAAACAAGACCCCGCTGGCCATTCCTTCAGAGCCAGGAGCATCTGAACAATATATTTTTTTGCGCTTACGTGAAAACATATATAGCATCAAACTTTTGTGTATGTATGTCTCCTTCATAAGACTGGATATAATGGCAGGAGCAATATGGTAGTATTTTGTGCATTCATTCTACTCGAGGTACTCATTTTAAGTTGGTGTACATAAATATGGTACCATCTTTCTTCATTGTAATGCCCAATAGGTAAGTTACTTAGCTCAAGTACAGCATAAAGAAAGAGGAAATATGTAGAATGCTTTAATCTTCACTTAAACTAGCATTTTCAGTTTCTCAAGATGATGATTTTCTAAGACTTTTCTTCCCTTTGTTCACTGCTTGTTGATGCGAGAAAGTACATATCAACTTAACGTACGTGTGGGACAGTTGAAATGGCAGTGGTGAGTGAAAGTTGTTTCTTAAGTAGTAGCAGGAGCAGCACGAGTAGTAGTAGAACTACTACTAAAACTCAAGTACCCACAAAGGAAGGGAGGAGAGAACTGAATTAAAAGTCGTTTTCCTAGTGAAAGTTATTTCTTAAGTAGTAGCAGGAGCAGCACGAGTAGTAGTAGAACTACTACTAAAACTCAAGTACCCACAAAGGAAGGGAGGAGAGAACTGAATTAAAAGTCGTTTTCCTTTTCAACCCAAATCCATACACGAACTACACTCCTTGCATACTGACACAGAAAAGATGATAGGGAAATCAAGGGTAAGTACAGAACATGTATTTAAAGGAACGAATTTGATGAAAAGGAAGAGCACTTACTATATCACAGTAAAGGCAAAAAGATAATACGGAGCCCCGGTTTACTAGCATGTCTGTGCATCGAAATTTCGGGGAAATCAGCAGGAGAACATGAGCAACCGCGAGTACCACAGCTACCTCGATTCACCTCTCTACCACGACTGCTGTTATTCTCCGCTCCGTCCACATAAAGTTTCCCAGCCATCTACTACCACTGTTACCACTAATGCTTACTACTTTTTCCTTTTCTCTCAAAAACTCTCTAAAGCAACCATCTGACGTCCTGTAATAAGCAAATTAACCCCGGAACTAAAATTGGTTTTCACTATGAAAATTACTCCAGTGGGTCATGCAACTTTCGCCGTTCGGTTCTATCATGGTTCCCTAAGGTTGGGAGAGAAAGGAGAAGAAGAGAACAGAATGGCGAGTGAATGAATGAGTGAAATAAAGAAATTGGAAACAGAAGTAGGCAACTATATATGTGGGTTGATGCTGTAGACTTTCTCTTGCTCCACTATGTAGAATATGCTTTTGGAATATGAATGGAGTTTTTGGTTATGGTATGCAGTACAAGATGCTTTTCCAGAGAAATGTGCCCCTTTAGAGTACACATAATAAGTTTTGTATTTGTTGTAGCAGAAGAAGAACTTGGTAGAGATGATGACGATGATCACGGCGATGAATCGACACGATCATGCTTTTATGTATCTATATTCTATACATATATTATTTTCTTTATGCTTTCACCCAGACTTTGCTTTTTCCATTAACAGGATTCTACTCCCCTTTTCCCCGAGTGTGGGTATGTAATATTGTCACTGAAAGATGCTGCGGCTACTTGTACGTATCCAAACAAAAAATGAAGTTGTATGTTGAGGGAATTTGGGAGTAACAAGCGGATGAAAGTTAACTCATTGCTTCTAATGAATTTTTAAGAAATATAATAAGTATATTAAATGTGTAATAGTCTTGTACAAAAGGCATAAATTGTAAATCCACTGAACTTATAGCTGAAACATTCTCATGTTCGGTTGAGCATATGAAATACATAAGGCATGTATAAAAGTAATAGAAGACGTGGGCATAGTTGGCAGTGCTCTCGTCCTGTTTTGCTTGAAGGGGAAGATTGACTGGGATTAGATTGTTGGCCGAATGGGCGAGAATGAGTAAAGCCACGTATGGACTTGGTTCATTTTTGCTCCGTCATTATGTTCTTTTAAAGTTATTTCGAGCCCCTAGACCCTTCTTTTGACGTGTTCAGTAGCAGCAGCCACAAAACTATGGTTTCCTTTACTTTCTCCTTTTTTCATCTCTCTGGTCGACTTTCTTTCTTATAAGGGTCACATAATAGGAAAGCTAGATGAAGTGAAAGTTGTACGCAACTAATTCCCTTTACGAATAGAATAGAAGAGCTCAATATATAGCTCAAATATATGTAGGTACAATATAAATATAAATGTCGTATTTTATGTAAAACATGTATCCAATCCATTTCCACATACATAATATACATATACTTGCATCAAAAACATGCGTTGCTTTAGCCTTCATTTATGGTGCATCTTGGAAACACAGCATCAGCATCCCAACATATTCTCAAGTACATAAATTCACTGAGAAAGTTATACTTTGGAGAACTGCTGCCAGGTATATTGAAAAAATAGCGCTGACAGTCTGACTCTCACAGGGAAAACTTTGAATCTACCAAGTAGGTACTTATCGGACGACCAAATTTCTCTCCTGTCGAAACTTTTAAAAATTTTAAGATTCACGTTTCAAACCGATAAACCACAGTTCTTATGATGTGATACAAAGTTTTTGAATTCTTACCCGTAAGGTAGGTAAAAAATGGGAGATGTACCAGAAAATTTGAGTAATCAGAGTATAAAAATCAAAAAGTTAACTCCGAAAATCTACAAGCCTTGGACAGATATAGACTTGAAAATGCTTGTTCAAGCAAGCATTGACCTTTAAACGTAACAATCCCATAACTGCATTCAATAATTCAACTGCAAAATCGAGTCAACTCAATGCATGAAACAAGGACTTGTCTGTTTTTTTAAATAAGAATAAGAAATTTCAAAAAGATTTCACACATTCTCGCTAGGCAATTTATGAGTTTTACAAACTTTGTTGAAGGCAAACCAAAGTGTTGTGTTTTAGCTCTTTTTTCATTGGTTGAGGCAGCTGGTGTTGCATTGATTTCCTTGCCATGTGTGGCTTCCTCCGTTCTTATGCGCAATAATTAATGCTTCCGAATTTTCTTCTCTATTTCTATAAATGTCATCTCAGAAGCTATCAAAGTGTCAAGCTTAGTGAGAAATCTAATCAACCTCAAAAGGCCGTGGGGAAGAGTAGGAGTGTGGCAGAGTAAATTTTATATTATGTCTATAAATGTAGTATGAAAAGCATAATTTTGATGGTAAATCCAGCATACTAATGATAAGAGGAAGTGAAGGAAGGGGGATTGGAGGAAAAGCTAGCTACTAGCTTTTCACTACCTCTAACTGTGCTAACAGCAGCAAAAAGTCTTTTTTGAGTTGTGGAAGAAAACCCCATATCAAGACGGGA
>JAHZNG010003821.1:0-24571 GCA_027744375.1 Orchesellides sinensis | reverse complement strand
ACGATAGTAGGGGAATTGTATTTTTATTGTAATGGCAATCCCAGCAACGCATGATGGAGTTTTGATGATGACGATGATGATAATGCTAATATAAAATGAAATAAGTATCCATCCACTGTAGATCCCTGTGGACAAGGAGCATGCCAGTCATCAAACTCCAAACCACTTGCGTGATAGCTTCAAAATGAATGAAGTTTTAATATTGTCAACAAAAATATTGTACTGTGTAGGGGAAGCAAAGAAAAAGAAAACCTGACAAGTGCCGAATGTCATTTGCATCAAAATAATTAAGACATCTACGCTCCAATTATTAAATTCATTTTGAAGGCTAAAAGAGTAAAGTATCAGGAGCACCGAGGGGAACCCAAAAAAAGTATATTTAGAATGATGCCATATATTTATAAAGATGAAGTTAAAATGAAAGAAAAAACTTTCTTTTCCTAACGGAGGAATAAAAAAGTATGTATAATGTAGTGTGCTGTGTGTGTGTGATACACATTTCTAAAAAAAGCCAGAAACATCTGGTTTCTTGAATTACTGTGTATTTGAATAAACATAAGCATCATCTGATTCTTCCTCTGAGAGATATGGTTGCCATTATTCCTTTCTCCAGTAAGTAGTTTTCTCAACTTCTATCATCATCATCAAGTAGCTTCTTCTTCTCTCTCTAAATAATAGGGAAAATAGTAGGTTTTTTCTTCCTATACAAAACTTATGTGTCAGTAGTAGTGATAATCCAAGTCAACGAAAACACATTGTCTAAATACCATATGGAAAAGAGAAAGTTGAGAGTGGAAGAAAAAAAACAGGGTTAAAATTCCCATATTCCCACAATAAACTTTTTTTCCCTCAGTAGTTTTCCAGTTAAAAAGTCAGTGACGAATGACTCCTCATTTTCTCCGTATATCTATATAACTTTCTCTGCTTTCTCTTTTTCTGCGTTTTTCATGCAGTGAACCATATTATATAGTAGAAATGAAAGAAAAAAGGACAGGACGTAAGGAGCTCTTTTATTTTGTAATGTTCCACTCAGTTTTGATTGGCTCAGTAGTTATTTTTGGAGACGCCATCTAAAAACGTCCTTATTTCCTCGTATGTGTCAGGCTTCGCTAAGAACTACGTAAATCCATATTTGCACCGAGATATTTTCCTTTGTTTGAAGGAGGATAATAATACATATAACCTTAGTAGATTTGTAAGAGTACCTTATATCTTCCATGTTTAATACAATATGGGTATTTGACGGGTAGAACAATCAGGTTGTTTGAGGCTGTGTGTCTTTGTAGACGTTTAAGAGGCGATGATACGCTGGGGTGCATATTCTGTGGCTTATGTGTATAATGTAAGAGAGACATACATACTTTCCTTGGGAATGACAATGATGTCATTTATTTGAGTATTGCTCCAACTTGGTTTTAGTTTAATCGCAATAGAAAATAAAGCATGTAGAAATCTTAGAGGTATTAAAAGTAGTTAGTGAGAGTTCGTATTATTTTTGGGGGAAACCAGAGAGGTCGCATTGTCTCATGCTTTCTCCAAACTCCTATGTAATTTCACCTTGATGTGGGTATCTTTGGCTGCTATAATGTTCATTGAAGGGAAGACCTAGTTTTGCCATAATTTTTAAGAAGCCGTTTATTTAAATCACTCCCAGCCCTCCTCTAAACTTGAAGCGATCATTGACTTGATTCAACTCGTTAAATCTACTGAAAATTTCTTGCATAGGAGAAGATTATGCAGTTTTCAGTCTTACTTGAGTATAGAACGGCATGCAGTATGAAATGGTTAGAATAAAATGATGTTTAAAAAAAGTTGGAGCGGAGAAAGAAAGACATTCACTACCCGCTGATTTCCTGGTGGCACGTTAAAAAATAAAATTAGGAGGTGGATAAATGACGAAATGAAAGTGGAAAGAAAGTCAAGGCTCAGTACACCTACAGTAAAGTGAAAGTAAACTCTTCAAGTAATGTACTATGTGTATATAAACTGTATATTTATACATAAAGTTTAAAACAAGATCTGAAATATTTCCTAATATCCTCTTAAGTATTTCAAGGTTTTCTACGGATGTGACTGTAATATGTAATTTTTAATATTGTGCAACCACGAGAGTGTTAAAATGTACCGCTACAGAGCGGTTGATTTAGATGTTGTACTATCTGATGACCTACAAGTGCAAGTGAAAGCATAGTTGTGAATAGCTTTTGAGGTAGATAGAAGTGAATGAAGTTACAACGTTTATTTTGACTTTCACAAGTGGAACTTGTTAGAGTGAAAAGAGTAAAGATATTAGTTAATAGAAAGCCAGAGAAAAGTTTAGAACACGGTATGAGGTCGAAATTAAAGTGAATCAATCTCACAAGTGATACCACAAAAACAAAGAGAATAGAAATGATGCTAAACTAACATAATATACACAATAATACACATTTAGGTACATTGAAATGCTGAGTGGGAAACAGAATATATAAAAAAACAAACAACTGTCTGGCACTACACCTTTCACTGAGCCACGAAATGAATACGATTCCATTCCAAAACAACAAGCAGAGTAAAAACTCACAAGAAGTGGTTGTAGAGAGATGGTGTGTAGTTTTGCAGTGGAACATGCCAACATTTTCAATTTTCCAGTGTATTTCCGAGCATAACTCTGACTTGTCTTGGTGGTGCTTACTATGCTGGTACTTGTACAGACACAGAGTGCAAATGTAAGGAGCAATGCAAGATTAGAAAAGTGTGTTTTTAGTGAAGCACCACGAGTGATTTATGTATCGGAAATAGAAAAGGAAGATGAGTCTTTTTCTCGGTTCCTTTTTCCCCTTCATTCAGCCTTGTTTCCTGTGCTTCTGAAAAAAGATGAGGATGCACGTAGAGGAGTGTGTGTAATATGTAGTTGTAGGCTGCATTCTTTTCCCGTTTCCTACTTCCTTGTTCTATTCTTTTATGTAATATAAATTTGCATCGTGTTCCGGTTGATTGTTTCCAAGTCACATCAGACACATTCATTTCAAATATACAAGGCAAATATACATATAGGCATATAAAATGGTAAAGATAGTTTTTAGAAGATGGATACAGCTGGCGGAGATAAAGTAATTTACAGCAACTTCTTTTTCACTAGTTATACAACTCTTTTTTCGATTGAATTCGCACAGGAAAGAAATAGTTTTTCGGGATTTGTACTTGGATCCAAAATACTAGGCAGTTTTCCGTTTTACATTTGTGTGCATTGTGGAGGAAAACGAAACTAATGTATAGAGTTAAGGAAGTAACTTAATACGTTTTATATCAGGAACGTCTCATATACACTTACATACTCTATACTTTATTAAATCATTTATCGTTTTTGAAACGATAAAAAGTGGCATTTGAAGGGAATTAGGGATTTCATTTTCTCTTGCAAATACACAGCCCACTGAAAATCCATGAGATGTGAATTTTCTCTTGTAAATTGTAATTAAAATGTTGCTAGTTGCTGTAGCCTGTTTGTTTTCTTATTGGTATTTGGATGTCTCGCCCAAAAGTAGTTCATGTGAGATTCCTATATAAAAAATGGTATTTGAACAAGTTTTAACCATGTACAGACTAAGCTGTTAGGGTATTATATAATTTTCTTTATGGTAAGCTAATACGCTGTGCCTTCCAAAAAATAACTTTCACCTGTCTTTCAACTTTCCTTCTTAAAAAGACTTAATGTATTTGGTAAAAAAATTGTTTTTAAAACTGCCAGTCAGCACGGTAAATTTCCTTGTCTGTGTAAAAACGTATTCTTATTATGCAACTCTTGTCATATACAGCACAACAATGTAAACATATATATCCTGAGTATCTTATGTACGCTTTGCAATTTTCCGTCAGATTGCTTGTGCGTTTCCTTTAAGCGGATTCAAGATGTCAAGAAAGAACAGAAGCAAGTGTGCCAATCAACAGAAAATGAAGTTACGCCACTTCTTCACTTCACAGACACACATCTCTGCAAACTCCACCCCACTCTACACATCTTACCTACTCATCCAACAGGAATGAATGCAATGATCACAAAACACACTCTTTGCGAAAGAAAAATAACAAGGGAAGATTGAAAGAAAAAAAATGGAAGAAGAGCTCATGAAAAGCTAGCATCATAAGAAGGGGCATTATAATGGGAAAGAAAATAGCTACAGGAAATTATCATTCCTTTCTCCATTTTCTTCAACTTTTGGTCTGTCCGAGTGAACTCAAGTGGAATGGCATGTCCCATTACCATCATCATTAGCTCACACCTCTCCCATATTATTATTTTTACTGATATGAGTACAAATGGCGTAATATATTATTGTGCGTATAATGTTATGAGCAAACTTCTTTCAATATTATTGCGCATTATATGAACTCTGTATATTACCTATGAAAACAGCTTTGAGGTCGTACACGAATGTGCGTAAATGACTCGGGATCATGAAAGCCCAGTAGAGTGGATTCCTTTTTACGGCATTTACTTTTCAATAAACATTATTACGTTGCATTGTAAAGCTCGTAAAACATTCTTCTGTTCTAGCCTCCATACGACATTGTTCTCTAGTATGATGCACTATCACCCCTACAATAATAACACATCTTCCAAAATATAGTCAACCGATTGTTGTTTTGGCATCCATTTCATTTCTACTTTCACTTTCCAAATGTATACCTGTTTTGTCCTTTACGGAGCACGGCAGTTGATCCCGTAACATAAAATATACAGTAAAAATGCACCTGAATATCGTACGGATGTTCAAGTCAGGTGTAGTAAAAGCCTGAAGGAAAATTTGAGAGGTCTGCATAACTGCACAATCTTTACATAACATTATAATGTCCTCCACAGCTACTACTTTCAACTTTTTTAAGAAAACAGCCTACACGCATCCAAGCGAAAATAAGGTATTATGCAGCATGGTACAGGCTAAAAATTGCACTTTTCCTACACACGCACACGCACACCTTCATAAACTAAGGAGTTAATGGGGAAAATGTGGAAATTTTATTGTCCAAGTGGTTCTCCTATTCCTGGAGGCAGATTTATATGCTTTAATGATGTCTTTTTTTACCCTCTTCTTGTTTCCCTTTCTTTTCAAGCTAGCATACAAGTGTAATATGAATACGAGCTTAGGTAGGTACGTATGATAACGTAAGGAACATCCACATCAAGAAAAATGATGATGGTGTACACACTCCGCTTATGAAAAGACGAGAAATTATCATGACTCGAGGAATATTCTTTTAAATGTCTGAATTTTAATGGAAAGTGTGGGAATGAGAAGTGGCTTGGTATATGTGGACTTTACTAGAATCCATGAGTGCATTCGTATTTCACATGGAATTATTTAGTGTGCTCCTTCTGAAGTGTGCATTTGCTTTTGAAAAGACAATTCTTATGACTTGTTTTTATCTGCCAGACGCATTGTCTGGAAATGCGTTTACGATCTTTTTTTTGTGCACATTTCTGTAAGGGCATTGCTCCAAGTTAATACTGCATGATGTTACCATTAAACCTATTAGTGACCATTTTTTGGTGAACTTGACCATATTCTTGAGATGTGAAGCTTTAGACATTTTGTCTTCTCTGTTCTTAACATGTAATACTTTACTGTCCGCATTTTTTGGTATTTCAATGTAAAAATAAATATGACAATGGGGCAGTGAGCAGCAGACGAATTTTATGAGCTTCCGGGTCGAGGGTGATTCTTAGTCTGAGTCAACGTCAAATACATCATTCCCTTTATTTTCAACCGTTTACCACATCTTGCATCTTATATTCTACTGATTTTTTTTGGGCTATTACGGGGATTCGCTCCGGCAGTCCTTATTTTCTGCGGTTACGTTGGAACCTTTCGTCGTACTCACAACAACGAAAAAGTATCTGGCTTTAAGAAAAGCGTAATAAATGAAAAGGGCATTTCGTTTTTGTATCGAGTTTTTTTTTCTTTACAAATTCTAAATGTTCACTGTACAATTTTACGAGTGTATGTCTCCAGTATATCTGAATTTTCTGGTGATTTTTGAGAATTATGAATGAAGCAAGTGACATCATGCATAACCAGTGAGATTTCCTATCCGGGGGAAAAGAAAAGAGGAACGAATGGGCTTGAGAAGCACTCTTCATCATGACATGGGTTTCTGAACCGAACCAATCTCATCTCTCTCTCCCTCTTAAACTTGCCATTGAAATGAGTGATGGTCTGACGAACTAAGTGAGTAGTCTTCCACACTGATGATGATGTATTTCATATTTGTATTAGAACGCGTACATTTTCCGTGTTCGAAACATTATTTCAAACACACATTCGCTCAGTAATAATAATGATGACGAGAGGAATTCCTATTTCAGCAGGGCAAAGTTATACGCACAATGTGTAATACGGAAAGGATGATGATGAAAATGATGATGACGACGACAGGGATATTTAGATACATTTTGTACGACTCAAGAGATGGATCCTCTTTCCGTTACCTTATACTGCGAAAACTATTCTTTGTATTCATTCATTCATATTGGTTGAAATATATTCCATTATTCTTTCGTGTTATATATTATTTTCATAGAGATATACTCATTTTGAGATTCATTCACTCATATTTTCACATTTCCCCTCAAATCCCAGCCTTTCGCTCCTCTCCCCCAGAGTTTCCAACCTTATACGGCCATTATGTACCAAGAGACGATCTTTACTGCTGCCCATCTTTTTTTACGTATTCTATGAACGGATGTAAGGATAATGTTATCGCAATATAAAGTTATTTCTAGATCGTTGAATTGAAAAAGGATCGATTCTTCGGTATACTGTTAGTTATACATTCATTCCTACAATCAGACATCATACCATTCAACTCGTTTTCTCAATAACACAACCGAAAGTAAACTAGTTGGTCTAGTTTTACATCGCTTTGTGCGTACATGACAAAAGAATATGACATTTAGAAGGAAAAAGAATGAATATTTAGTTGACTCTGGGAGTTCGACTTTCTCCAGAAATAGTAGGACAATATTCACAAATACACAAGTTGTATGCTCTGTGATTTGACATTACTATTTTCATTTTCACAACCCAAAAATAACTGCACTTTTACAGATCGCTACGACTTACCCGCACACTTCTTGTCTGTGATAGCGCTGTGTGAGGATCACAAAAGTTGTTTATTTTCATTATTCAAGGCACAATCACTGTTTGTAGGAATATATGCGCGTACACGTGTGGAGAGGACACAAAAACAAAAAAGGGAGCTTTTGTTTATTTTGAAAAATATATAAGAAACTCAAGTATTCCAACTATTCTTCGAGAAAATTTTTCAAGTGTAGTATTGCGTAAAAAAAGGAGTGAAGAAGAAGAGAAAAGGGTCCTGGAAGGAATGGAAAGTATGGAAGGAAAAAAGTGTAATCTGTGACCACTAGAATATCCACATGGGACATTATTTTAAAGCCTTCTGTGAGTGGACTTTTTTGTTGGGTTTGACCACACCGTGCCCATCCATATATGTTCTCTTATATATCTCTACTTTATGATATTTGACCAAACTCTTGAAATCACCCATGCATACACACACATCTTCAAATGTAACTTAAGTCGCAACGGCCGCCGCCGCCGCCACCAGCACATTTTCATTTTTTTTTGGTTTATTTTATTAACAACAATGCCAATGTATATACAGCCTCTGTTCTGATATAATATATTTTTTGAACGCATGCACTATGCACATAACTTTGGTAAACGGAAACACACTATTGAACCCAAGGCAAGGCTAGAGTAACCAATTAGTTTTTTTCCTTGGTTCTTGAAAATATATTTGATTTAGTCTTCATAAATCAGGATCCACGTGGTTGGAATGTTTATAAAAAGGGTGAAAGGAAATGCATGCGCGGGGATACATGCATGTTTTTGAGAATGTGTAGAAAAGTTAAGGCTCCTTTTAAAAAACTTGTGAAAGCAAGATAAAAAAAGTGAGCTGATTGAAACTTCTTTTCTTTGCCATCTCAATCCTGTACATTGTGAAAATTTACTGGAATTATGTGCACTGTAAAAGGGAAACTGAAAATATAAGGATATAATGTGCATCTATGGTGCCATTACATACTATAAAGGAAAATTCTAATGCAATTCAAAAGTCACTTCTTTTTACCTATTGAAATACCTCAATGGCAATTTTTTTAAAGTGTACACATTACATTTGGCCGAAAGTCTCTATGGTTTTAAGTAAAAGAGAGAGAAAAGCCATGCTTACAACACCAACCCCAAATCACACGTTTGAGACCGATTTCATGTTTAAAGTATGTAACGTATGTGTGTGTGGTTATATATGATTGTAAGCTCTACTTTCCCATGATATAAAAAAACGTTCTCTCGGTCCTTATCCTTTTTTTCTTATTTTCTTGAATATGACTCTTTTGGCCAATCGGATGATTTCATGTTCATGACTTGGATAGAAAGCTTTACAGCTCATTCCCCCTGCCCACTAGACTTTCTTTGATCAGGAGCCCAGCACAGTCTAATAAATTCAAGTGGAGAGACAAGTCCTTGTGACTTTTATCTATGAAATATATTTGATAGCTCGACAGTCTGGCTGCACTACACACACACAGACACACTTGCTTTTGGTTGATAGGAGGCCGACGTTTTCTCTCTTTAATTCATAGTTTGCACGTCTTGGCAGAAGTCAAGTAGAGAAAGGAGTAGACTAGGTTTGTAGATATGGATTTATATGTGTACAAATATATATTAAGTAGATATAAGGTGGGAAAATAATGGTTGATAAGGAAAAAATAACTCGTACTAGGAAAGGCTACTGCTGTCTTACAAGAGGATCTTTATTACTGTGTCGGAGCCTCACAAAGAAAGAAGTCAGCAAGTGGGCTAACAATATGTATCAAAATACAGTGTAGTCTCTGAATATACAGTATAATGTAGGTTGTGTGACACGGAAATAAAGGTGACACATCAGGAAACCAGATACATGTTATATAGGTTGTAGGCTGTAGGTATTTTTGTACATAATGGTATGGCATGAATCCCTGTTTGTCTTGTTGCAGCAACATAGTCGCCAGCGGTTAAATTGTCGATTGTCGTACAATGCATGTATGAAAGTGTAAGTACCCCTTTGAACTGTGTGCTTTCTCCTTGTCAGCGCAAGGCCCTCTCAATTTTTTGCTGACCCCAGGAAAGCTCCCCGTCAAAACCAGGAATTGGTTCTGAATGCATTTCGATGGAGCCTTTGGAGGAATCAGGGATTTTAGCAGAAAAAAACCTCGCTGAAATTAATTCTAGGAAAATATCACTGCCAAGTTTGTGTAATATTAGAAATGGTTGCGTGATAGCCAGGCTATGACTTCTGGGAAATTGAAGTTTTTGCCATGTTAATGGAAATAGTAATCAGAAGTCTCATTATAGTAATCAGGAGTCATGTAATCTTACTTTTGATTTTTCAGAAAGCATGGAATTTCAGGAAAACAGTTTACATGATCACACAGATGAGCTTTTCTTCGAGGTATTCGTTTTGGCTAAAATATCATCAACTTTGCGCTTGTTTATTTAATTAAGATAGTGACGTTGTCGTTTTGTCAGCTCAGATTCATCGAGATTCAAAGCAATGAATTAACCAGAATAAAACATTTCGTAAATGTACCGACTAGAATTCAGGAAATAAAATGGTTAATAAGGATGTATATGCTAAAGTCTACAGTCTACTTGAAAATTAATAATAATAATAATAGGACTTCATTGCAGACTTAATCAGCCTCATATACATACACGGGTTTTTTTGTAAACACATAGAGCATTAGATATCCATATTTTTGAGAGAGAAAAAAAGAGAATAATAAATACATAGGTCAATATAATATCATAAGTCTTCAGGACCAGCTGCGTTTCCTTTCTTTAGTGAATTAATGCATTCATGTACTTCTTCCTCAGACACTCGACAAGTTTTTTGTAAGTTGCATTCCAGAGAAGACGAGTTGTTAAGGTCATGTAGAGGCAGCCTGTCTGACTTTAACACGTTGGCATAATGGCGTCCCCACATTTCACATTTTTTTATATAATGTGAGAAGAAAGAGGACGAATGCTTAGTTTGAGAATGACATGTAACCATTAGTAGTAATTTGGTTCTTTTGCAATTTCATGATACCAGTCTCAATCTCATCTATACGTTCTGCTCTGCATGGATTTTTCACCCACACCTCTCACTCTCAACCAGCGTAATATACACAAATAAAAACTGGCCAGGATTGTACAATGTGACTTTTCCAGATATAATCACAATATGACTCATACTCACATCAAGCCTCTTCTTTCAAGGAATCATATACATAAATGTTGTATAATGATACCAAGATTATCTGTCCAGAGACAAATTATACTTCTGTATAATATATTATGGTATATACAAGTAGGAACCGATATATGAATAATATAGTAAAGCCTATATAATAATAACGATTACAGATGTGCTTTTACCCAAGTGCTCAGAATGCAATTTCTGGTTAATAGCATATTTTATTCTTACGAGAGTGGTCGTGGCAAAGGCTGACAAAAATAACTAAAGTAAATGCTATTTCACCACACACTCACACATGTCAACATGTTTATTACATAAAAGCAAGTTAGAGGTACAAATATGCAGTTAATTCATACGAGAGGCTTGGTAAAATGAGGTATACAAATTGTGAAGCCATATATATCCTACAAAAACACACCGCTGCATCTGAAGCCTTGAGACTTTCTTTTTGCTTTATAATCACCTTTTATGTTATATAAAATGTAGCAGTTTTTTGTAACCTTACAGCAACAGCAATAGATAGAAAGATAACTTTAAGCTTGTAAGACTACGGAAAATGCGTGCCTACCTGTTTATTTATAGCTTTGTTAAACTCCCTATTCTCTGCAGAGAAATAAAAAAGCGTTTACAGAAAAAGCCTAGAATGCCCTTGGTTATCACCGGTCACCCTTAACATGGTGTGTATTAACGTGTGTGGACACTGAGCAAAGCTCCATGTTAATATTATGTGTGACCATGAATTACATGGTTTTTATAGCAGATATTAAAATAAAAATATTAAAATGTGTCACTGCAGCCTTTATACCGTCCTTCCGCCGTAACACCCATAAAGAAAAAAACTGCGTTTATCCCTCCGATAAAGTGAGACCCTCTACTAATTTTTGTTTACATTTCATGTTAGGCTTTACAGAGCTAAATTACGTGAGCTGGTCCTGAACCTTCCCATCAACGGGGAAAAACCGGTGATCTTGGTTGAATGACTTCCTATTTACCTTTTAGCCGGCTTGAAATACACGTATACATAAATAATGTGAAGAAATCCTACGGACTACCAGCAAAGCTAACTGCACCCTACGCACTTATTATGAACGCACACACATATTACATGGGTGCACATTTAGATGAACACTATTTTTTAAGCTTGCAATCAGTGAACTCAGTGATGAGATATAGTATAATATAATATGTATTTAAGTATAACATTCGTGTACATATACGTGCATGCGTATATATAAGCGATGGTCATGAGCAGTTGGGATATGTTACAGAAATCACACCACATGTAAAAAGCTGATGAGTTTGGCATGTGCGTGAAAAACAAATAAAAAGTGCTAATACCAAATATCAAGGGACTATCCCATATCCCATATCCCAGACAAACACTGAAAGGACTGAGGATATCATCCCAGTCAAATACACACTGGTCAACATCTTTATTTTATTATTAAGGAAAGGAAAAGAAAACCTTAATATGGTGAAAACTATGTAGAACAGGTTATTCTTTTCAGGTTGTAGAAAGTATAGGGCACAGAGGAGTAGGTAGATGTTGAAAGGAAAAATTGGTTGGAGAGAAATGCAAGGCGTAAGTAATGGTAAGCACATAACGTAAATTACGCAGAGAGGAGTTTGCACTACAGAATCTGTACATACATTTTTGCTACATTGTCAATAGTATGCTGACAAAGGAGAGAAAGCAGAAAGAGAAAGTTATACGCATTATATTATGAGTCACGTAATAATATAGGCACACAGACTATAGTTCTCTTCTACTTTTAGCCATTCATTCTTTTCCTTAAATAAATTGGAGACTGGTTTTTAGCTTGTTTACTTGTTTCTAAATAAACCTACAAAATAATATGATCACGACTTTTCTTCCCGCTGAGTTTTGTTGTGTTTAAGCAAGTTTTTCCTCATCATTTCATATGCATATGAATGCGGTTCAAAAATGGCGGATCTTCTTGTTACATTAAATGTTCTCTCATGAATACACATATGCTGTTTCTGTATCATCATATATGAATAACCACACATTTTTTTCTCTGCCTTATGAGCAAGTAATATTGGCAATGGTGAACATTGAATAAAGGATGTGAGCTGG
Organism: Orchesellides sinensis; assembly: GCA_027744375.1. NCBI lineage: Eukaryota > Metazoa > Arthropoda > Collembola > Entomobryomorpha > Orchesellidae > Orchesellides > Orchesellides sinensis. Next base: position 12,189 of record JAHZNG010003821.1, on the reverse strand, counting down.
AAAAGGAAGAACTAGAGAGTGAAAAAAAGCTGTGAAAAAGGTTGGATCAATTATTCAAGATTACCCTGGGAAGACATCATCATGCCCACAGTTTTACCCACATGTAGAGAGAGCAAAGCCCAGTCAAAAAATTACCAAGGAGAAAAAATTGCGTAACATACAACTTGCCAAAAAGTAATGCTAAAGATGAAGAGAGAAAAAGAGAATATTATACCACAAGAGGTTGCGCAAACTTATCGACTTGTTGTGTGTAAAAACGTGAGACTATATATAAGGTTGTTGTTATGATATGCGTCTCTCAGTAACATCTTTGTTTTTTTCGTTACTTTGTTCAGAAAAACAGCTTTTCCTCAGTGCTTACTCCCCAGAGGACCAAATTTTCACTGCATATTGGTTCTATATTGTTATTCAAGATGAACGTGAAATGCTTCTTGTACATATGCATACATTTAGGAGGCAAGTGTTAAATACGTTTTTGGAGGAGTAAATATAAAAACTGATTCCATCATTTACCCGTTGAATTTTGTTTCAAGATCATTTGTATGCAAATAAACGTAAATAAGCAAAGTAGAGGAAAAATTGACCTATGGTAAAACAAGTTCTTTTATAATAATGTTTGCAATTTTAGATATAGGATGATCTGAATATAGTTTTGGTATACAGATTACGAATTAGTAAGTCAGTATACAAATTAAGATTGTCGTCCTCATTCTTTTCTACAACGCAAACTTTTGAAAACAAATCAGAAGAAAGTAAGAAAATAGTACATGTCACACAAATCCTTGTATGGAATACGTGACAAGTAGGGAATGTGATTAGTTTAGATATGCCCAGACGAAAACTACAAATCGGGATTTGTTGTTCGTAGAAATCCTCTTTATTACTTAAGACAAAGTGGGAAAGATACTGAAACTAGGCCAGACAAATTTGAAAAAGCTCTGGAATTCTTTTACCTTTCACACAACTTTTCATCTACAAAGCCACAATTACTACGAATCCCATCCAAACGTTGCAAATAATGAACGTTTTGTGTATGGTACCAAGATAAAATAATATTAAGAAGCTTTCACAGAATTATAATCAAATGTCAGTTTCGCACATACATTGATACAAATCATGAAAACGCAACAAACTTTTGTTGCTCACTTTTCAAATTCCGTCAGCCATAAGAGTTTACGTACAATTCGAGGAATTTAGATGATTTACTTATCTATTGTTTTGGCTCCTGCCACACATCACACACACCTCTCAAAACAATAAACACCGCGAATGAGACTAGAATCGTATCTCTTTGGCACAACAATAACTCCGCATGAAGAACCTAGTTTAGCGATTAGTTTCACTTCCTTAGGCATACATGTTAGAGACAGAAAACAAAACCAAAGGCGATGTTGTAAACACTGTTGCTTGTCTTCCATTAAGGATTTTCTCATCAAAATCCTGTCTAATTTTACACTTGGTTCACCTCCCCAAAGTGACCTTGGAGAAAGCGAGAGAAACGTGAGCAAAAGAGGTAAATGAGATTTTGCATATGCATCAGTGTATATATGATAAAAGCTTTTCGTACACCTAACATCACCGCAGCAAGACTTGTCTTGTCATGTTTTTGGATACATAAAATATCCCGAATAAATAGACAGTGCCAATGTTTACCACTATTTGACATTGACTTCATTGTCTTACAAAGCGAGATATGAACCCCAGGATATGCAATAAAAAAGGAAAGATGACTCCAACACTATGACTATTTACATTTAATAGTAAAGAAATGGGAACAAGAAAAGCAATACCAAGCAAAATTGGAAAAAACATAAAAACCTATGTGAGCAACAAAATATACTAGGTATAATTTGAATACACCAAAAGCTGAGCTGGAAAGACTATTAAAACTCTGTGAAGAAAGTCACTTTTCACTCGTGGTGGTTTTTACTTGTAGCATTACATGTTATCATAACCACACCACAGGCAACAAAAATTTAAAGAGGAAATACCATGAGTAAGCTTTATGAATACAAAGAATCGTCACTGCTAGCTACAGAATACACAAGAGAATCCCTTATATACATTCAGGCTAAACAGGCAAGTTGAAGAAACAAAACGGAAAAAGTTAACAGAAGACTGCTGCATAAGAACAGAGTAGTTTGGTGTGTTTCTATAATTTCTCTTACAATAACGACACACATTATATTGTCTTCTTTTTGTCAATCTCACAAGAATAAAGAAAGGATTTTCTTCAACCATGCCCTTATGCGTGTTGTGTGTGGGTGCGTGGCTGTGTGTGTGCCCTTGTTTGTTGCTTGAGTGCGTCTTGAGTAATCTCATCTCTTTAGTCGTCGTCATCCTCCTCCTCACCGCCAACATCCTTTTTCCCAAACATCTATCCCCAAGATAATACCCTGAATCTCCTTCTCTTCTCTGGCTTGTAGAGAAAAACCGTTGTTTCGTTGTTGCTCAAACATAACCGCACCAAAAACATGGGAAAGGCCATGTCAGAAACCAGAATCAGTAATGGGAATACAATGAGCGCATAACAAGAACTAGGGTAAACATTCTCAGATACTATATAGGATACCTTAGTCAAAGACGGCGTTTTTAGTAGATGAAAGTATGCAAAAAGGATTTCAACTTTGCTGATCCACGCAAAATTATGACAAGCTGCCGTCTATAAACTAGAATAAATAACAAAGTTTTTTTTTCTGCAGCATACCAGACATATTCTCATCTTCTCCTGCTTCCTCTTCTTGTATGCATTGCATTACAAGTAGGAAGAAAAGTTACTTTTTGTATGAAAAAGTCATGATAATATAAGAATGCAGCTTGATGTCCAGAGAGCCTGTGAAGGAATTGTGTTGCAATATAGTAGGATATTTATAATAACTTGGGTTACACGTGTAAATCAATGTAGAATCTGACACCAAATACAATTTCTTTGTGATGGCGAGTTTTGTACACAGTATCAATTGAGAAGACAAACAATATTTCATGAACTGGACGACGACCACATGTACACTTGTATTATTATTGAGCAGATGTTAGCAGAAATGAAAAGCTCGTGCAAGCATGTATTTACAGATTCAGTACGCGTTTATAACAAGTTTTGATAAGTTTATGGTAGACAACAGGCCATCAGCTACCATGTTATACGTACAATATATCCTCATACAGCTTTTACATAGGCATACAAACATTTTCAACTACTTTCACCGGTATTTCCGTATCAGCAAGGTTATGACTTGTGTACCAATAGCAATAAGGATAGAAATGAAAGAGGCCTGCAAATCATATGATATGAGAGAGCTGTATAGTAAAGTAATGCAAAAAGTATGTAATGTGAATTTTGTTTTGCGTTCTCTCTCTCCTTCTAAAATGCAACGCAACAGAATGGAGAAAAGTGTCAGAAAATAACTGGATAAAATTTTTCTCATGATAAACGGACCAAAGCTGTCTGGACTGTAAAATGATATAGGAGGAAATAAATCTTTTTTCAGGGTACAACAATCCAGGCAGGAAAAGGGCAGCAGCTAGTAAAGCCAACAGACGTGTGTACTTTAGATATAAGGAAGACTTAATACTATCTAACTATGCAAGAGAGAAAGCTGATATGACAGTAGTAAAAAATACATGCTACAACTTTAGAATGGATAAAATGTACATGTGCTGGTTAGGTAGTGTATCCAGAGAAAGAGTAAAATCAGCACGATATTTAATTGAACAAGTGGTAATAATGAACACTTGCGGTATTGCGATACATATACATTTCAAAAACAAGTCGTCACCATCATCCCAGCTGCGCTTGTAGTCATATAACCGTTGTTTTCTCTTAGTGTGTTTATTTTAATGTTTGTTACGTGTATACTACAAGAAACATAAGAGATACGGTTGATTATGACATTTTGTACGTACTTGACATAGGTTAATGCTCAGAGGATTTCTAGATATTTATTTTCCTCTTAAATTACACAAAATAAGCCAGCGCGTCACTTAGTTTTATGCAATAATGGTTGGGCCATATATACAAAACAGGGTTTGTGTGGAAGTTTGCTAGGAAACTTGAAAATGCGGTGAAAATTTAGAGCATCTCTTCATCTTTCCAGTGACACAAGTTCTCTGGTTGTACATGTGTTTCGTTATGTACTTAACATGGTTAAAGAATTATTGCATGCTTAGTAGAAGTATTTATTTGCAGTTGAGTTAGCGAATATATATACACAGAGAGATTACATGGAAGTAGTGGTGGTGGCATCGTATAAAGCACACTTTGTGGTCACGCAGCCATCAGCAAAAACTGCTACTGATTTTTGAATATTTAGGAAGACCTCTTTGAAAACTGTGCTGGATTAGTAGTGCATGTGATTAGGCAATTAATATTGGCTCTATAAAGGCAACCGTTTATTTAAAGTGGCACTTGTGTCATAATTCACCAGATTGTGAATGATTACCGTCCCTTTAAGCGTAGCAGTAAATTGAATGCGTAACTTATCAAGTTAGACAACAGTTTCCCTACAAGTTTCTAAAAAAAATTCGCTTATGCAGAGAGGATAAGTACGTGATGACATGGCAGCATAAGTAATTATCAAACCATCTTGTTAATGAGATAATTATTTTGTGAAAGCATGTTACAAATTAAAAAGGAAAGTATAGAACTTTTCTATAGATACTTAGATGTATGTAAGTAAGGTATGTATGTGGGCCTATAAGATGCCTACTAAGTAAGAATTCACCAGGAAGTGAGCTCAGGTGGTCGTCGACCATTTTCATGCTCCACATATTTAAGCACAAAAAAGAAATTTATGAATGCATTCTCAGTGCCCCCATGACAAGGGCTAAGTAAGTGGTTGGCGAATGCCTTTAGTTACCTTTTTTTCTGTGAGCATACACTACCATGTGCAAAATTGTGAATTGACCATTTGGCAAGTCGTGGCTTTCATTCTCAAAATAAATTTTCATTCTCTCTTTCTCTCTTCTGCAAAATTTTGCCGGAAATATTATGAAATGCAAGGGTTGCAAAGGAATTTGTATCATTGCATCTCTACCACACATACACATATCACTGTGCTACTACACAAGGGGTACCAAATTATTTTTAGAGGGACAGGAATAGTAAGCGTAGCAGCAGCAGCATTTGAAACGTGGTCAAACATATTAATTTTTATCTCCATTTCCCACTCATTCCTGTAGCCAACAAGACCCTGTGTGTTTTCACTCTTCATTAGGATCACCAGTAATGGTGAGCTGACGGGCTGCAAATGGAAAATTATTTCACTACCACAGAAGCAATCATTCTAGCTGTGCAGATGTTGGAGTATTTTAACCGAAAACCCATCAAAGTCATCGTACATGTATAGCAGATACATAAAATCCGTATTCCATTTCTCGCTCTCTCCTCTCATGTCTTTTTACTTTATGAGAGAGAGGTTCCTGAATAAATGCATAACCTATAAAATACATAATATTATACATTACTACTACCACGACGACGGTATGGTGGTGGAAAAGAAGGAGTGCTTGGAGGCTCTAAATGTGGGCTATGTGTTATTATGAATATGATGTGAACCCAAGTAATAATATGTGTGTTTCCTTTATGCATACCATCACCACACGACTAGCAACCACATATTATATTGTCAGAGATGGAAAACTGCTTACCACTTCAACTTTTACATTGCTTTCCCTACTACACACTAGAATCTTCATCATCGTTATCATTATCAGGAACCATTTTGAGCATTGCCCGAAAAGTCAGTTATTCTAGTAATAAATGTACATACATTATGTATATAAAAACCTTAGTTGCTTACACGGTATACACACTCATTCGAATAATGTAGCATGTCTCTTTTGAAAAATCAGTGGTGTGGCGGCTGGTGGGGCTCTTTTTGCAGGGCTTGCTTTCATCATATGTATACTCTTGCCCTTATTGCTTTTGCAACATACCCATTAATTGCTGATAATATGGGGTTTCCATGCATATAATGTATGAAACGATGAAAGGCCGTAATAATATGGGAATCTATTTAACTTCCGATTCTATCGAAAATTTGTGGTCCAGAAAATGGGCTCTGACAAGGGAAGCTTGTAGGATTTCATTATATGTATTTTGTCCGACATGCTCATAATATATTAATGATGATGTACATTTTTTTCCCTGCTGATGCACACAACATTCCCATTCTCTCTCTCTGTCTACTCTATTGATTTTGAATGGTGGTTGGGAACAGAGGTGCATGAATAAAAATAAAAGGATGTGAAGGAATCGCTTAATGGGAAAACGCTGTGCATCTAAACGTGGGAGTAGAGTACTCCACCTCCCACGGTTATAATTTTAAATCTGACAGCTCAGACAGGCGTAGCCGTTATGCCGTGTTATGCAAGTAGGAGAAAGAAGTAAAAACGCAAAGTACTGTGCATAACTTAAGGAATACTTTTTATTCTCATAACTTTTATATGTGCTTGTTTTATGTCCAAGTGAAACATACTATAATCATAAAAAAGTTAGTTTTCTCTAGCATAAAAAAATAATACAAGTTACACAATTTTCTTTCGTGTCTAAAGCTTGATTTAATGGCTTCATGATGAATGTAAATGTAAAGATTTTTTTTATTTCCTTCCGTACGTAAAAGTATACTCTCTGGTTTGTTAACTTTCTCCTGACAAAAAAAAGTGCTGCTCACCTACACAATTTTCCCAGTGTTTTTTCAAAAAGGTGAGTATGATAGTGATGAATTTTAAATGTACACACATAACATGATATATTCAATGTGTAGAGACATAATCGCGTTGCGTCTGTCATCGGCTGTTAAGCCTGGGTCTGAACACCTGCTTATTTTTGTAAAAGGAGGACAATAAGATGACGCTAATCTACAAGGACGTACATCATCCATACATTAAACGAAGAACAAGAAAAAAAGAAGACTTTTTAAGAAAAGCTGTTCCCTATCTAGCATAAAAAAGATGATGGAGCTCAATAGGACGATGAGGGAAAAAATCTGTCTTTTTTTTTGCTCCAAAGCAATAAATCCTAGCCAGCCACTTCTGTCTTTATATATTTTATACAGAAAGTTTTTCCTTCTTTCACGAATAAGAACAAGAAGCCCAAAAAGAAAGTATAAAAAAGTGGAGGACGGGTAGAGGGAGATGCAGAGCAAAAAAAGAATGTGATACAACGGAAGCTATTGTAAGGACCAAAGAAGAAGAAAAAACACTAGCGTTAGAAAAAAAGCTTCTAAGTCGTTTGCCCTTGCTTGTCTTACAAGGTGTTAATTTTCCAGAACAAGCGCCAGTCTTTATGGAGGCAATATAAGTAGATTCTGTATAAATGTGGCATACTAAGGGTAACTTTTTTTGTGTATAGTCACATTGTAGTTTTTTCTGCTCAAAGTAAAAAGTCTGTTGGCAGTAGTGCTTTTATGTAATAAAGATGTAATAAATGGTTCAATGTGGCACGATAATTTGCGGATTCCATGTTCACCACCAATAGGTTTTTCCTTGTCGACAAGAGGCAATGATGACTTTCAAGAGAGTATCATTAAAGTAAAATCGTTTCGTTTTTGGAGGTTATACAGAGTAGTAGTCAGTCTCTCCCTCCACTTTTGTGTATGTGTATGTATTTCTAGCAGTCAGTTCTTTTACTGTCTATTTTAGACATGTAGCAAACCAGAATATCTGCTTATATGAAGAAATGACAGTGTTTTAGATAATGACAAAAGAGAAAGGACCCACCTATTTGGGTAACACAGTTTGCCATTATGTCATCAGCTTCAGACGTGTTGTAGTGTGACGATATGAGGGAAGCTCATGTATATATCTGTGTGTGTGTACACGATTTAATATGTACTCATGACATGGGTGTCCTTGCTCTGCCTCATTAATTTTTTTTTGGTTTGCTTTAGCGTGTTCGTTGACTTGTTCTACATTTCTTACTTTCACCAAATTAGTTTAGTAGTGCTATTCCACGATATATTGATCCCTTAAGGGGGAGTTGGACTCATCATCATTATCATTACATGCTGGAATTATGTACTGGGTTGAATAAAAGGTGTGCTGTGTTATGGCTGGTTTTAGTACTACTAAAGAATTTTACACGGTGTGCAAATGAAGTTCTTTGTGAATATTAATGATGACGACGGAAGGAACACACGAACTGCAAAATGAGTGAAGGGGAAAGCATTAGGTTGATTATGCACGCACATGTGTATGCATAGCGGGAGAAATGTTAAGTAAATGTTTACGATATTCTAATATGAAGTCGCTGGTTTTACATTAAAAAAGACATGTCAGTTTTTTCGTTCATGGCTAAATGCTTAAATAAAGTTAAATTAGTTGATTCATCAGTTTTTATACTAGTGATATTTTGTGGGACAAGGATTCACAAATGGAGAAAGCAGAACAAAAAAAGGGAAGGAGACATCAAGGAAATGTCTTTCTATTTTGGTCTCTCTCCATTTAATATACAACAATTTTTTCTGCCTTTTTGTTTATTCTCTTTGACTGAATCTATTGTTTGTTTCCCTTTGAAAATGTGCTCTTCTTCTGCTGTGGTTTTCATATTGAAGAAAAAAAGGGGAGAAAAAATGCGGAGTCAGCAAATAGGTAGGAAAACAATCATTTTGTGTATGTTTTATGTACATACCGTGTATTCTTCCGTTCATATATAAACCACATTTTTTCTCAAATAGACTATTATCCTTCACACACTCGATTTAATATGCTATTTATACTGGCCATGGCATATGATAAAAAATCTGAGTGATATTACAAGCGTCGAGGTTGACACTTGCTATTTCTGAGTGGCATATTATTTATTTGTCTGTGCAATAATAACATTATGTTTGTATGTATATGTATGTACCTATGTGTTTTGAAACTGAATAAGACAATGCTTACAAGCACCTATTTTTATGTGTCTTACATTGTTCTTATTCTTTTCCCAGTAGAAAATAGTTCATTGGCTTTCTGAGGTTTTTGATATTTCGCTCTGGTAGCGTTGTTGAGTAGAAAAGAGGAGGAAACTCATTTTTCCAAGAATTTTCAGAAGCGATGCAATGAAGAGATTTCCTAAACATATATTTTCTGTGTTTTAGTATATAAGAATTGTACAGTCATTTCCTCACACCGGTTATTTCGGTTGTTCCATATTCTTATTCGGAATATCCTGCCCAGTTACCATACAAATATATGCATACACTTTACATGAAGAAAAATTATGTTTAGTTTTCATTCATACATAAATTCCAACGTATGAAATGTGTGTTCTTAATGATATAAAGAATGTGGGTGCGTGTATACGCCTGCTGACTATTCTTTGTTGTAAACTATCATTTTTATCCGTCACCAGGAAGGCGGATGAAAGAGCCTGTCCGCCGTCGCCCGGGCACCATTAATAAATGTGACAAGAAAGAGAGAGAGAGAAAGAGGAACATTGCATGTACCAGAGAAAGAGAGAGCTCGTGCTTGACGACGAAACTCGTCCTTGTAACAGTATACATACCTTAAGTAATATTATGAAGGATATATAAAGGTATAAATAAGTCCTTTATATATTGATATGGATAAATGTGATGTTGTGATGCCGCCACCAGCAGTCGTACTTGTACCAGGAATTACGATGACAAAAAACCAACGTAAAGATTCTTCCACCATTTCAGCATGCATCGTTGCTTGTATTGTTTATTGTTGGGACGGTGCCGTTTAGAAGTCTATAGACGCGTATGTATAATATGAAGACACAAATAACCAAACAAGAAACGAGTATTCAATATATTTTATTGGGAGGTATAGAGGTAGGCAGCTGGAAAGAGAGAGAGATAGAGAGAGAGGCAAAACTAATTTGTGTTTTGAACTAATATTATATATTTCTGGTATGCGAAATATTAAACGGTATAATTCATTCTTGTCATAAATCTTGGGTAACGGGAACAAAACGTGCTCTGGGTGCTATACGATGAGAGAATTTGATGGCCGTGGCGGCGGCAATGCGTTTTTGCACATGTGGAACACAGTAGCATGTGAATCGAGGAGAAAATAGAGAGAAAGAGAAAGTAAAAGGGGAGTTCAAAGGAGTCACAAAAACTACCGTTACAACTATGTATAAACAGTAACACACATTTTTGGTGGAAAAGATGCATGAATAAATGCATGCCGTGCTGGATGATGGGAATGGAGAAAGAGAGACAGAAAGCTATAAGTAAACTTGGAGGCACACAATCCACGCTCGTGTTTTTTTTGTAGACTTGGGAAATGTTACAATAACAAAACTAGTCAAACCACACGGCTTTTCGACTTTCGTCTTTCATTCTCTAGTCACTCTCGTCGTATCTTCTTCTTTTTTCCTGCTTCCTCTCTCCCATTCCTTTCATGTTCCCTTTTTTGCTCTTCCAACGCAGAAATATCGAATCTATGCTAGATTTGAAAAGAAAATTTCTTTGGAACACATTCTTGTTTAGGGAAAGCTAATGGTGAAAGGAGATACATGGATGAATAGAAAAACACTGGGACAGGTATTTTTTATAGTAAATCTGCAGGCATATTTGACGATGCTTACGTAACAGATAATGCGCCACAAACTTGTTTCTTTATGTTCAATGCATGTTTTTTGTAGGTTAACCTGGTTTTCCATATATTCATGTGATAAGATCTTGATATTCAATACATTTTTATGGGCATGTCAACCAAGCCCTGGTTGCTTGTGCAACTTGTTAAAAATGCATTTAATGCTATTCTCCATTTGTTACCAAATTCTTGATATCTTTGATTGCAAAGAATTTTTGTGGCACATAGATTTGCGATTGGCATGGATTTTTTCATCAAAAGAGAATTATACAGTGAAATATATTTGCAACTGTATAGTTTTCTGAAAAGGAAATTGAAACTTGCAAGGAAACTGATAAAAAATGTTTGTCATCAGATGAAAGGTTGAATGTAGAAATACGCTATTATGTCACTGCATGCTTTCACGACAGGCTTCTTTTGGTTTCCTTATATTTTTGAATATGGCTTCTGAGGAACTTTCCATTCACCAGCCCATTATTCTATTTTGTGCTTAATTCGTAACCTCATCTTTTTCCCTTCCAGTCATCTTCTCTTGGCATTCCTTCCACTTTCCTCTTCAAAGAACCAGATGAGATAACGAACAGTGAAAATCCACTGGACCTTTGTCTCTGCTCACCTACCCTTATGTAATCCATGAGCAATGTTCTATTTGTCTTTTCCAGGAATCCTTGAGAAACAAACCGCAGTGGATGGTTGTTAAACCTGTACAAAAGACAGAGATACACAGTGACTAAGCACTTTCCATGGTCACTTGGCCAAGTTGTGTGGTGAAACCATGCATTCTGTGAAATCCAGGTTACCTACATGTATTCTTAGAATAAACTTGTAACCCATAAAAAAGGGTAGAAAGTCATTCATACTGCTACTATGTGAGTGAGAATGCATCTCCGGATTACGTGCAGTGAATTGTCCTTCTGTATATGCTTACGTCCCTGGTCTCAAGTCTTCCTGGAGTGAGAAACTAGGACAGGAAGAGAGTGAACCGGGAGAGAAGGAGAAGAGAAAGTGGCGGAAAGCATTCATTGATCACTAGCAAGATTAGTCTGTCATCATAACACATCTTGTGCACTTCTGTCACTTTGATTATAACTAATAATATCATTCCGCACACTGCACTGCACAAACACCCAAGTAGTATATACCAACCCGCTAATAAATTACGCCACATGGTTGATATATGTCAGTGCAGAGAGTGGAAATTTAGTGTGAATTTTAGGTCTCAAAGAGAAACCAGCATTGTGTAGGTATGGAAATATATAAATTAGGATTTTCATTTAAAAAGATGTAGCTTCATATATAATCATTTAATTTCAGAGATAATGGAATAGGTTTTCGTGTACGTCTCATTTCTAAAAACCATTGTGGGTGTTTTATTGGCGCACTTATTACTCCCGTATTGTTATCCTTAGAATAAAATACACATGTAGTACAAGAACCGACTACAATGGCAATTTTTTGGTATATCATATACAACAGAGGATAATATAGGAATGTGAATAAGGGGACTCCTTTCCTGTCAAAAACTAGGACAAAACTCTCTTTTCCGCGTACTCGTCTTTCTCCATTGAAAATCCCATGCGTTTAAAAATTCCCAAACAGCAGCGTAAAAAAATTACAAAGAGAAAGTGAAAGGAGGGAAAA
>JAHZNG010003820.1:0-10164 GCA_027744375.1 Orchesellides sinensis | reverse complement strand
GAAAAAGCCCAGCCTCAAAAGAATTGCTATTTTACGAGAATTCTTCTCTTCTCAAAAGGATACATGTGTGGCATGACCTTCGGCATTTTTTCCCTTCATATTGGACAACTTTTATAATACAAGATTATGGTTAGAGCCAAGTACTTTGTTATTGGGTCATAGGTTCATTAGCATTAAAAAATAAAACTGTCTAAATTATCAAAATACCTTGGACCAAGATAGATAATCCTGTGACGTAAATGCCCTCGCCATTTCCATATCTTTTCTTTTCTGTACCAACTATACTGTATATAGCTTTTTCACGTCTTCTTATGCACTTATGGTGATGAATTCATAGAGTCCGAATTGGACTGTGACACTATGAGCTCATTTACTTTTGCATGATAAGGCAATGATGATAAGCACGACACAGTTTATCTAATAAGTTACAAAAGTCATTATAAATACATCTCACTTGAAACCTGTTTTTTACATTCAAAAACACAATGTTTCTTTTTCTTACTTTTATTTTCAAAAAGTTAGAAAACGAGAATTTAATTGAACTTCATCTTGGCGTATTCGTTCAGTCAGATAATGATACTGATGACAATTTACATTAAGGTGAAAAATTGAATGGTCATTTAAACTAGCTTTTAGGTTTTCATGATGGCGCTCATTTCTAGAGAAAAAATATATCAGGAGCGAAGATACTGTTTAACGTAATTGTCTTTTTCCATGTTTCAGACAGACTCGGAGATATGTACATTTCTCAAGTTTAAAGAGTACAAAATAAAACGTAAAAACCTACATAAAAATACGATAAAAAATAAGATGAAGTTGCTTCTTGCATGCAAACAAATTATTCCAGCTGGGGAATTCTGATTAAATTGCTATGTTTTGCTGACTAAGTAAATAAGTACACACGTTTTTTAAATTATGTAACCTTTTCAGTAGCATTCAAAATGCAACTTTCTTTTACAAAATTAGTAGGCATTCTGAAAGCAAACTCAGCAAGGTCTCAAAAGATGTCAAAAAATTGACTTGTAAAAAGAAAACGTAGATGAAAGTGTAATGAAACCGGTATAAGGAAAAGAGAGAAACGCGACTTATAATGTCTAGTTTCATAATGCCAGTGTTTTTCATATACATATTAAATATGGCAAAAGCCTGCGGTAGTAGACTTCGTGTCTATTTTATAATGCTACCTTTCACCTTTCTTTTTTAGGTGCTATACAAGTCCAAACACCTTTCTTTACTTAAAGGCTGCGTTAAAGTAAATAAACGAAAACTGTTTTCGACTTGAAAGGGAAGAATATTGAAACAAGAATCAAGCAAACAGCTCATAGCTCAAGCCTTCTACACAAGAAGAGACGCTTGTTTGGAACTTCAAACAGAAACCCTAAAATAACCCCTTTTGATTGAGTCATAAATAACTGGGTGGATGAGACGTTTCATGTATCGTTTTCATTAAGACTGAATAAAAAATTGTAGCACCGTGCATGCATTCATGTCATGATGATGCTAAAAACGCATTTATATTATGAACATAATATGTCATGTATGTACAAATGACACATATCAATTCAGTGATATTTGCAACAACAAACAGCGGGGTGGATATACAGTTAAATCAACAAAGTGCTAACTTTCATAGCATTTTATATGAATATTCTGTCTCTTTTGCTATGTTTGGTTTTTACTATTTTTAAGCAACTTGAACCAAGTACATCCTCTCTCGGATAAATAAATGAAACTGTAATGTATCCTTTATAGTAATAATCCATATTAAGTACAAACATAAATTCATCAATTTTTGGTGCTATATAACCTTATGGCATGACCAATATTTAAACAAAAACAACTGTCATATAAATTGTTAACTAAATGTCTTGTGTTCACATCTCTGCAGAAGGTTTTAAATTCCAATAAACACCAATGATTGTCAATTAGAGAAAGGACTGCTTCAACTTTAAACTGGTTTAAACCTACCATTAGGAGTCTACTCCATTCATAAGTAAGTTCAGCAACACCATTTTTCATTTTTAAAGATATCCATACTAAATCTGGTGTTTACGCTTGTAGGAAAAGAGGATGATAAGGTCAAAGCTCTGTCAAAGTTCATCATCATCAAAATTATCAGAATCAATTTGAATCAAATTATCAGTTCTGTTGTTGCCAACAGGGTAAATCATGACTTGTAGTATGGATGCAGCTAACTAGGTAATAAAACAATCTATTCCTGACTATATATAATATGTACGTTTATATATACACATGTCATCCATCAATTGAACAAACTCATCCTTCTCTACATAGGCAGATGTTTATTGGAACTGGGAGATAACCAGAAAGAGGAAAAAAGTCAACGGAAAATTTACAAATTTCGACATGCCGGCCAGTCGTCGTCAGTGCAAGTCCACACTTACATTCGGTGATGATTGGTAAATGAAATGAGTGTATTTTAATGTAAAATAATAAATAAATGATAACAAATGTAAAAATTTTCCTTCAAATGCCGGTAATAGAGGATAAGCATGCATATAGGTGTGCGTTTATAGTTCAGAGTTTACATTTCATAATATACAGCCATCGTGCTTATTTTGAGGTTAAAAGGAGAAAAACGATGAGCATCCTATTTCGATGTTATTTATAGTTAACTGCTTTATCTACCGACGACTGTTTAAAAAACTGATGACTCTGCATTAGTGATAGATAACCTTTCTGTAATCTGTCTTCTGACTGTAAACCTTCCAGTATTTACTCATATTTCGATCAAATTAAGTTAGTTATGTGAACACCGTAAATATGTTTTACTCTGAATTGTTATCTATACCTGACGTAGGATATTATACACAAAATCCAGATTTAACAAGAACTTTTTATCAACTGTAGGCGGGGCAGGGTACAACCAAGCTGGAATTAGAGGACAGTGGACCAAATGCAATTACCGTTTTATCGTTGTCCGAAATCTCATGAATTGCTATATGTCGTTTGAATTGCAGTTTTTGATTGTCACCTTTAAATAGTAGTTCCACGCAAGAGATTATGCTTTATATTCACAAATATAAATCACTTAAAATCTTAATCAAGTGATGTCGATTCAAACTTGAGCAAAGTATGCTTTTCCTTACTTGACCCGTGTAATATACAGAAATAGGTAGTAATATTACAAAAACCTATATTAATAAACCTATATCCTTTCTGACTTAATTAGCTCGTGGGCCGTATCTATTTTGCTTGTACAAGGAATTATCTACTAGTATACTAGTATCTTTACAATGCTAATCGGAATTTTACAACTAATTACAATGTCAACATAATATAGAATATATATGCATGCAAAGGTTAGGACATAAGACATGTTTAACTGCAAGTGAAAGCAATAGGCCGCTGAACAAAAGTTAAAAAATGTTAGCGCTTACCATATTATGGTCTAAAATGTTTTATAAATATACTGTATTGAAAATTTCGTAAACAGATTTATGACTGTTAAATAGTCGTGTCTTTTGATTTGACGATTTGAAGATCGAGAGAGCAAATTTGAAGAAAACTATTATACTGCAGAATAATTTACTATTTAATGAACTTCGTTTGTACATTTTATGGGGAACAATATAAATAATACATGCTTTCTTGAGTAATAAATCGCAAGAGGGTAGATATTCCCATCTTTCTTTAGTGAATCTTGCCGCAAGAATAATCAACTCTAGAAAACTTCAATCGTCATCTGGATAAATTTGTAGCAATATTTTATTAAATTGAATTCTGAAAACAACCGTCAATCATCACATGTAATATCTGATTCAAACAGAAAAATTTATATTGGTAGAGACAAAGCCTTTGGAAAACAAACCTATCTCGTAATCTCTTAACATGTCGGTAATTTCTACTACATTAGTCATTCCAGTCACCAGCAACATTATAATTGGTGAAATTTCTAAGGTACAAAGACGTGTTTTAGCATTTACTATTACAACTACACCTACTTAATAGTAAATAAACATGTTTCCACTAATGATTTCAACACATTATGAGCACGTGCTAACCTTTAAACCCATCGCATACAAATTTTCTAAAATTATCATACTTTCTTTCGTCTGATAACCTTACTTTTAGCTAACAAGAGGAGTACCGCATGTCAGAAAAAGGACAACGAGCCAGAGATAGATAATCATAATCAGTGCCAACACATATCCTTCAACCATCCAGTTTTTTGTCTACATGAAAACACTGGAACTACTACACGCTTACTGTTTTACTATTCTCTTATCATCACGACACATCAGTAATGTCCTTAAAATTGAAAATAAAAAAATGGCATATTAAATCGATGTTCATTGTCTTGCAGCATAAAAAATGTATTTGTTATGAATCCCCAATTCATACCCACGGATAATTATGCGAGTTTAAGGTACTTTTGACTTTTGCTTTGTAAATGTTATGCATACATGCATACATTTGGTTTTTAAAATGGCTGTGCAATAACACATCTATCCGATAATCCGGTATATGATCCATTTCTATTTACAATGTCATTCCAAATTGATATCTACTTGATAGTGGTTTTTCTTACCTTTGAATATTTCCAAACAGCATTAGCATCCTGTCTTTTTACCGCATAAAGGGGATGTGATCGTGAGGTACTTTAAAAGTCATACCCATACCTGTAATATATGCACAAAAACAATAACAACACGATGTCGCAAGCATTTTTCATGAATTATTTGCATCAAAAAGCATATTGATAGTTGCGGAAGAGAATATTAAATATTTGATTTTGATATAATTGATGTCACATATATTCGACTTTTGTATGTTGTGGAAAGTACTAAGTTTGACTTATTTACAATGTAGAAAGTACGTTGCCGACTGTTATAGGAATTTCAAAACGCGTATGATCTCAACTTAATATAAGGTAGCATGCAAAATAATGCAAATTATCAGATCAACTGAAATGTTAAGCAATATTTCCAACGAAGGGCTGATTTTTTTAATTTGATCTGTTACAATGAAGTCGTCATGAAACTGACTGGTGTATTTTTGTAACACGATTAAAATTCAAACGTACCCGATTTTTGGGTTATTTAGCTAACTTTTTACGTATATATAAGAATTTGAGAAGAATGCAAGGATCAGAATAAGTTATTTAATAAATACTAAGGTTTGTGCGCCTTTTAAGAGGTACTTTCCGTTTAGAGAAACGTGACAACTTAGCAGCTACCTATTTATTACCTTGCTATGTACGTGCTGTAATTACTTGGTTTATCTCAGATCTTCAACATATAACGTTGATGACTTAATGTCAGTGTTGGCGACAATGAAAGTATTACATTATAAAAAAATGCCATTCGTTTGCCATTCAGAAAACATGCATCGTTATCAACTTTATTTTAACTGTTGATAATGGCAGTGACATAATGCATTTAAATTAGAAATAGCAATGTCGTGAGGCTGTTGTGTGATAATAATATTTGCTTTATTAACTCTAAAATGTCATTGTGATGGAGGAACGTGCGGTAACAATAAATGAAAACTTCACACATTAAGCATGGAGAATTAGATGTTACTCACATTCCCATAGTTTAGAGTTAGACGCGAAAGAATGAACCTGTACAGTGTTATTTTGCAAGCAAAAAAGCATCATGAAATAATATACAAAAATCACAGCACGATTCTCTCAGCCCCAAATGATGTGAAAAATGTAAACTCGTGCCAAAACATTAGGAACTAATTATAAGTGTTTTCATGTGTGCACACTACTACTACTACATTTGTCCATTTTAACGTAATACTACGTGACGTGAAACAGACTGTGTTCCTGTTTAGTCTTGAAATACCAATGGAAAATCACTGCAGAAAACTACGAATCTAATCATGTTTGTGATAAGAATATGAATGGGATGCATTGTTTAGTATGTAACGTATGTATTTTTGTAACTTTAATTTATATTTTGTTCTTCGTTATAAAGTACTTTACTTATTGCAATGCACTGTCGTGTCGTATTTATCTCCACTTCCAGGGTAGGTATATATGTATGTGTTCATTGCTGTAAGCATTCCGATTCCGGTAAATTACCACCGTGTTATGTTGTACGCATCATGGGCTGATGTTTGTAATGCATTAATAATGCTATTAGCACCAGTGCCTCTATGTATGTCATTCTAAGGTAATTTTCTAGTTACGCAAGCATTAAATCCATAAAGCCTAATTGCACCTGGCTGGCTTCCTCTGTTCCCATTTGAAAAGTTTGAATGCATTATACAGCTTTTATGAGGCAGGTATACATTTATGGCATGTGTGGCAGCGTTTTTTCTTAAAGTGAAAGCTCAGTTTCTTCACCTAAGAAATTATAAGTTAATCAATCGGATTGCTACTTCGTTGGCTTCACTTTAAGTATGCCTGACAAAATATGTAGGGACTTTATAAAATTCTATGATATAAGCCAATATGGCAAATAATTATTAAAACATGTTATTTATACTCATTTCAATATCCTGGGTTTTTAGTATCAACATAAACGCATTTGCCTTTAATTGTAGGATAATGGTAAAGCAAACTGAATATTTTGGACTTGGTAGTTTTGTTATCGCGGCAAATCATAATATTTACTGAATGCGTAAGTAAATACCATTCCTTGTCTGCAATTTATTATGCATTAAGCCAATACTAGGAAAGCAGTCCTGAACTAGTTTAGTTTTTATTTGAGAGGTCGTTTGTGAAAAAACCACTATGCTATTCAGATAGTATTTTCGTAAAATCAATTCTAATATAAAAAATGTCTAGAATGGAAATGGTTATGAAACTACCTGCAACCTCTTAAAAATAAGACTATTCGAATTTGATTACTTAAGTAAAGATTAAAAAATTACTAAAGAGAAAACGAATTGGCTAGCTTAACATGTTTTTAAATTTTTATGTATCGATAAAACAAGAAGAACATAATAAATAATACGATAGGGATAAATGACATATAAGTTTTAGCAACTAAACAACTTAAAAATACCCCGTCTGAACATTTTTTGCCAATCAAAATGCAATGAATTTTCATGCATACGTGCTTTCTTTTTGCGAGCAGGCGTTGTATAAATAAACCCATCAAATGCAATGCATAGCCATAAATAATTGCATCACAGTTTGTGATTCCCTTGGGTCTATTAATTGCTCTGTTAACTGTATGTGGTGAAAGATTTATAGCAAAAAACTCTCGTTCTCCACTGACAGTTAGCTAGTGCATAGTCGAGTGCATCAGACACCTTTCCCCCACAGACTTTACAAAGACACATTCATCCATGCCTTCGTACAAACTATCAATAGTTAACCATAAACATTTATTTTGTATAGCATTTAACAAGATGTAATGGATCTATTATAGCCTCAAGTAACTTTTTAGAGATAGTGCATTTATTCTATCAGTTTCCGCATGAGCATTATCACTTCAATGCAGAAATTGCAGTCTACAACAACCGGAACGTACACCAATCTTTTTTGCCCCACTTCAACAACTTTCCCTACTGACGACAGAAGTAGATAACAAAATCCCGAAAATATGCAAATATTGTATATACGTTACGTACATCAGGCGATGTACACTCTGCTAATAATGTTAACCTCTGTCTGTTTGTCAGCTTTAATAAAAAACAAAGAGGCAAATTGATCTGTACGTTTATACACTCCAATACAACAATTTAATTGCTTAAAAACGACAATTTCCCCGTTTTAATCTAGTCCTAATCCAATCAATCCGGTTTTTTGCTTGAGCACATAAAAAACAAAGGATGTGAGGAATGCTGTTTTTGTTTTTGTCTTTTCACAGAAAACCCTATAGCTTGAGATAATTTTAGTACTGGCAATTATCATTTATATGGCACACACACACCTTTCCAGACATACCATGTATTTGCAAATGTAGAGATTGTCAAACCGAAAAGTACTTACTTCCAAGTATTTACCACTTTTCCGGTAAACATTTATGTGGCTTATAAGATGTTATTTTTTGCTGATGTTGTACCGTTAGTCAATGCAAGCTACTATGCTCATTTAGCGCATTATTTTCACTTGAACACTTATGTTTCTAGCATACATACACACAATACACATATCTTGTGACTTTCCGTATCTCCAAAAATACCACTACACAGTTTTCATCAAATTAATGAGATTAGAGCCTAGTTTTTCTCTTTTCTACGTACAAATCGTCTTTCATTGAAGCAAGCAAGCTGTAAACTTGTAAACACGATCATCACGCTACTCATTCAGTCACTCATTCACTACATTGCGTTGTCTCCTACACGTAATGTATTTTTTGTTGCTACTTTTTTAAACGCCCAAATTAATGTTTACGCAATAGAGTACTATATTAAATAAGTACTACAGTGGTGATGTGTTTAACTTATGTACAAAATGTTTACTTAACACACAAGTGTCTCACAGAAAAAGTTTTTGGGATAAACTTAGCAAATGCACGCTATACACAGTTTATTACTTCACCAAAACTTGACAGAGTTGTTTTTCCCGTAAAGAAAAACTAATTGCCTTAATCAACTCTTCACTTATGACCTTGATTGTCAAGCACAGAGTGTAAATATGTCAGTGCAAATCCTTATTTTTCAGTCCTAACTTTTCCTCCGTCTCTATTAGCACAAAAAATATGATTACCGTGTCTGCCCCTTTTTTGCAATTTGATTATTTACCAAATAGAAAGCAAGTTAGTGTATATCCACAAGAGTAAAAGTTGCCCATAAGGAATTATGTATTAGTTCCGCAATACGGTTTGGGAAACGAGATGCATGGATGTTAACTCATGAAATTCTTCTAGAGAACTGACTGTCGACCAGAGTGGGACACAATGGTGTGTTGTTACTAGAATGTGTGTGGATATGTTAGGTAGTTACCTTCCAGGATACTGGTTTTATGGAGCATTGAAAAAGCATGTCAGGAAAATGCATTTGAAACCCATCAGTAGCATACTGCTTCAGCCAAAAGGTAAAGTAGTAGGCAAACAAAGACTCTCTATCTATGTAGTCCTACATTTCATGTGGTTCTATAAGCTTCTCTCTAAAAGAAATCCGTAGGTTTGATGCTTTTTGATGATGGCTCAGACTTGTGCAAGCAAATGTGCCTGGTGAGTTGGGTTATTACCTATGTACTCAAGTAAAGAGTAAAGTAATAAGTAATATCAGTATGGGAAGAAAAAGGTTCTTGCCGCTAGTTGCTTCTACATATTTACTTCGTTATGTTTACATTATTTGCTTCTTCCTAAGTATATACTATATTATTTCTTTGGATCCTTGGATTCTATATCTGGAAACATAATATGTAACAAGTGCTATGTAGTAATGAAAACTTGTAGCAAAGTTTTGTACACATTCCAAACTTAGTAAAGGAATACTACATTGTTTAGACTTCCAATCAGACAACTTGAAAGCATGTTTTACAAAAGGGAAGAGAAGCACAGATTTCTTGAAAATTGTGGATGTACCAGCAAGCATCTTATGAATGTATGTAGATGAAGGGGTATCTGTATCTTCCTTAAATATGTATATTGGAGTTAACCAACCTCTTTATTAAATATCTGATTTAATGTATTAATATGATAAGAATTTGGTATGTTCATATAAATTTGTTGATCAATGTACTTTGCATGTTATTAATAAACTCAATGCACTTAGGCACCGACTTCAATACTACGAAAATATAAGAGCATCCTCCATCCAGAGAATCAAAATACTTTTTTTCGAAACGAAAGGGAAATTGATAGGGGTAGAAATATCTATATCTGTTTCATGTGAATAACTCCTATGATTTTACAAAATCGTCTCAGAGTAAGTATCTATTTGTTCTTATACTGTATAGTGTGCCGTTTTTAGAAGGGAAAAATAAGTAGTTCGTTTATTGATGGTTTTTATTAAAAGCAAATAATGTAACGATTAGCGATTCTCAAGTACGTGTGGGAAGGAATATTGAATGTGGGTAGTGTGCATTACAATTGCCTCTGTTTTATCTTTGTTTGGCTTCCCTTTGGCTTAGTGAATGGAAATAAGAGTGCA
Organism: Orchesellides sinensis; assembly: GCA_027744375.1. Lineage (NCBI taxonomy): Eukaryota > Metazoa > Arthropoda > Collembola > Entomobryomorpha > Orchesellidae > Orchesellides > Orchesellides sinensis. The sequence continues at coordinate 138 of JAHZNG010003820.1, read as the reverse complement.
GGACTTATTACATTATATTGACAATAAGCTGGGGGTTGGATGTCGGCTGCTAAAGACTAATGCATATTTATTCAAAGCTATAACTTATCGCACAAACAATGTAATAAAAGTTAGTACCGACAGTAACAGTTCCTCTTG
>JAHZNG010003819.1:0-22521 GCA_027744375.1 Orchesellides sinensis | reverse complement strand
CTTCAGATGCTTTTCTCTTGACGCCAAAGAATTTGCATTGGAATTAGTCTATACCAACTCAAAATGTAAGATCTGTAAAGCCTGCAAACGTGCGAAAGAATTTGTAATTGTGATATACCCTACTCTGTAAATGCAATGTAAACTTACACTGTAATGCATCCAAGCTCTACTTTCCGAGAAAAACTTGTAAAGCCAAAATGGAAAAGTTTTGTTTACGAAGAGGATTTCATTGAAAGCCCTTCTCTTGCTTGTACCCTTGCTTTTACTAAAAGGTTGAAATGAAGCTAAAGTAGAAAGACGAGAAAGATCATTGGAAAGTGTGAAAAAGTTGTGGGGTGAAAAGGAGACAGGTAAATTTTTTTTAAGAAGAAAGGACTGATGGAAGGAGATGATTTTCAACAGGGTATCTATATTTTAAAAATGTGTTTTACACAAGCTCACACATCCTTTTACATAAAATGGAAAAGAAAACCGTTTCTTTTAAGGGGTATCAGGGCTACACCCATATTTGAATTCATTTCCAATGAATTTAAAGTGCAAGCAAAAACTTGAGTGGTTCGACAACTTTCTTTCTTGTTACTCTTACATATTATGCATGTACCTTATACACATGTATAAATATCCTTACATTAGATACACATAAATTCCCAAGGCCCAATTCACTTCTTGAGAGAATAAGTTGGAGACAAGAGTGAGTGAGTGGGGAAGATAGTGTTAGGCCGAGAGGAGAGAGGGAACAATACAACATGATAATCTTTTACAAGAGCACGTAAACTTTCGTCATTTTGTCTTTGTTGTTCAATATCACATCATTCCAGACGTCCGCATGTATGCACATTGAAGAGCCCAAGTGAAAAAAAGCAATGAGAAATGAGAACAAACTTTAAGAATGAAAAGGTGGCTTAGCCCCTTTTTTTACGCTCCCTTAGGCTTTTCCCTCCTTGACTTTACAATGGTCTTGTTGGGGAGTGAGAAAAAGCAAAAATTGCTTTGTGCTCTGGTAGGTCACTTTGTACTTGAGAGAAAAGAGAAACTATGTTTTCCCTCTTGATACCCGCATAAACCATAGCCCCCATTCATACCAACGGATTATGGATAAGAAAAATAGAGAAAGTGGAATCTGTAAGACTGTACAGTTTCATGTATAACTTTCATTTTAAAACTTGTTACCAACCCATTTTTTTACCTGGATTGTTTGCACAAAAATCCAATGATACGACCAAGGTGTGATGATGGTCCTATTGTGTGCGAGAGTGGCTCTGGTTTTTTTTCGTCATATCATGCAACTTTCTGTTCCACCCATGAAAAATAAATTTTCACTCTTGTTCTCCTACAAAATGGAAAGTAAAGAGAAATCCTGGGTACTCAAGTGTATCTTTTTGTCTGAGAACCATAGAAGCGTGTGTGTTTTTAGCTGGGTGACTCCCATATCGTGTAAAAATTAGATGTAACCTGATTTTCCATAGAAAATGGAAAAAATCAAGGCAAAAATTGTGTACAACCTGCTTTCACCAAAATATGTTTTACACCAAAGGCTTGCTGTGTTGCATAGAGCAGCCAGCAGCTTTTATTTTGAATAACAACGGTTTCCATAGTAGGCCTTTATATTTGGTGGTGTGACGTATGAGAAAAAAATTCATCATTTAGGATCAAACACGACCAGAAAGATTCTTCCTTACAAAAACCTACTACGCATCTCTACCATATTGTATATATTATGCTGGTACAGTAGTGGCGTGTAATAATAATGATAATGTGTAAGTATTCTTATGACTATGGCAGTTTGTTGATGACACTCATCATGTCATCATGATCTCGCTAAAAATCTTGGTAGCCGTGTTCAACCACAATGCTAGAATGTGTTTTATATAATGCATTAGGGATGATGACGAAACTAGGGGAACAATGGAAGAGAAAAGGAGTCCAAAACGACATCAGTGAAAAATACTTCGTTTGTTAAAATCTCTAATTTAGCCTGCTACATTGTTCACCTGTGCACCTGCGCATATGTATGTATATACAGCCAGTTGATGTATACAAATGAGTCGTAAATGAATGCATGCATATATATAGAGTAATTAGATGATTGTCAAAAATAGTCAGTGGAAAAGGACGCATAAGGCTTTGTTGGTGTGTGGTGACTAAAGGCAGTCATTTGTGAAACCTGAAACTAACATAAGCAGTGGAATACTATATGTGTGTCTCAATGGTTCACAAAAGGAGAGAAAGTAAAGGCAAGGGAATACGAGCCAAGCTGAAAAACGAGCACCCTCGAGTAATAATCCATTACGGGGAGTTAATCACGTTTCCGGTGTAATGAAAGAAAACTGCACATTCTTCTACATATATTTAATACCTAGTATGCTTACGGATGTGCATGTCATGCTCGACCTCATGAGTTTTCACAAATGAGTAGAGATGATACGAGGTAATGGCACACCATCAAGAACCACATGTAATATGCAGTGTGTGTGTGTAGTTTGTTTGTAGTTTATAATCTCTAATATTATTATCCAAATTGGAGAAAGTGGGTTCTATGCAGGAGTAAAAGTATCTGGTGAACATTTTGTTCTCAAAGACTCTTGAAAATTTGTTGAAGCCAGATGTATGTATACATAGTGTGTTTCGCCCTACATAATTTTCATGGCTTCTCATTAGAAGCTTTTTCCTCCTACCAGGTTTCCCACTTTCAAATTTTCATAAATGGTTTTGGCTGGTTGTGTCAGGTAAATTACGGCCTGTTTCCGCATTTACTTGCGAAATTGTGAGTGTAAGTAATTTATTTATGAAAACATGTTTGGAAGCTCATTATCAAACGTAAGATATTTCATCAATAGGAAAAACCCGACGACTTGGAAGGGAGTAGGGAAATGTTAAGCACAAACGAATGCGAGTGGTAGTAGGTGGAAAATGGTTTGCATAAACGGACTCACTTTTGAAAAATGATGAATCTTAGGGATATGACAAAGTAAATGCGCAATAGTTAGCTTAATGTAGCGAGAACTGGAGCTCTGTTGGAAAAGTGAAAGTTATACATGCATATACATAAGTGATGTAAATGGGAAGTGGTATATGAAGCAGGTATGTAAAAGCTTGTGCGAGACTTGAAATATGCTCGAGAAATCCTGGGATGGGCTCTTTACTATGCAAAATTTTCCGAGTTGCACATTATTCAAATCCATTTAATACACGTCTACAATATTTTTGAAACGCATAATGTTATGCACTCTTCTTGCCAAATTTTTACTAGTGTGCATGAATCAATGTCATGTATTTCTTCAAAAGTTGGTGCAGGCATGTATACAAAATCCCATAAGAAACTTGAGCGTTCCCTTATTTGAGATATTTTAAGCCAGTTGAGGAATAAATGCCTTTACTCCGTTATTCATTCTAGGAGGAAAGCACATTAGTAAACGGTTGACGTCAGTTTCGAACACAAAGCGAGATGCAGAGAGGGAAAGAGATGAAAAGCTGGCATATTTTGCTTTTTCTTGTGATGATGATGCCGATAAATCGAGAGTTTTTAGCTTGAGTTATAGAATTGGAGAATATCTGTTACATTACTTTGAAATTGAATGTTTATAGATATATTGGAGAATCCCCATAAAAGCAATACGAGTTTGAAAGGGTTGACTGTGAATGAGATGTGATTTGGTAACAGCGCAGCATATAATAATATGATGGCTCAAGGAGTAAAGCACACAATATGCAATAAAGCCACTCGATATAAAAATACATATACCGTATTTCTAAGTTTATCTGGCAATATTACTGCGAAAGTGTATATAAGTAGTTAGAAAATGATTGAAAATCAGTAATGCACATAAAAGGTGATGGTGGTGTTTTTAGTAAGCCATATTTAATGTGAATATATGTAAGTTCATATATGATTTCCTGTGTATAAGAATATAAAATATTCTATCGCATTGCCGTTTTCCAACTTGGCTGTTTCTCTATTTCATTTGATTTGCGAAATAATGTGCCTGCATACCTTCTATTCATCATCTTCTTTTCATCTGGGCCACCAGGGACATTTTACAATATTTTCCCTCTTCCTGTACCCTACTCTATGTAAAGTTTTAGTTTTATCCAGCTCCTTCCCTTGTCAGCATGTACAAGATTGGAAGAGACTTGTGTCAATTGAATGTATTAATGTATATGGATATGATATGCTCTCTTGAGTCTTACAACGAATAGAAAGTGATAAGGAAAGTTAGAAGAGTTTCTGAGAGGAAGGGTGTGAAGTGAAGCGGAGAATGAATGACGGAGTATGGCAGAAGCTGGAATATAGTTTAAATATTCTCCACAACCGTGCTGTCACTCTACACGATATAATTTAAAATTAGACTGGTGTGTGTAGTGCATATGCATACATGGTGATGTTAATGATTATATGACACTTGAAACCGAAGAGGAGACACTTTGATGCTTCTTGGCTGACTGCAATATTTAATAACTGCCAAACACTTGTCATTTATAACTATGCAGCTCGTATTACTCATGCATGCAAAATATCTGCCTTCACATGAGAAAAAAGTTTGTGGCATATATAGTGGCTTTGAAAACGACTATGAGATCTATACAAGGAGTAAAAGAAGATATATTATTTCAATATAAATAACTGCTTTTGTTTAAGTTGAGACAAGTCGGGAGCTCGTTATAAGTTGTAGCAACGCGTCACTGGATTCATAGTGTAATTTAAAAAGGGAAAGTGGAAGGGAAGAAGTCGTGAAACAGTGTAAAAGGTAGATGTTAAGTAGATTTTATAGTGGCAACAAAGGTGGAGAGAGTACAAACATATTACCTGTCTACAAATTTGGATGAAATCAAAGAGAAGCACAAAAGAAGTAGTAAAAGAACGTGAATTTACAAGGATGAATAAGTGGACCAAGTATAACTTTTAATACAAGTACTAAAGAAAGTTTTAATGAAAAATGGAACCAAATTGTAAAACCTAACCTGTAATATATGCTTTGTATGACAAATGTAAGTGTCATTTTTTTAAACAAATCTTTGAGGTGCAAATTACTAGGAAATAAGAAATATAATGAAACGGCTGTGTATATACTTATGAACGACTCTTGATCGTTTCTGTCATTCAAATTTCATCCTTTATAGATATCATGTATTTAGTTTATGTAAAAAGGTGTCATCAGGCATAGTTAATTTATATGGTGACACAATTGTCATTGCAGTTCAACTTCAAAACTCAGCTGCCAACTTGTAATTGACTCTGACTATGAACGTATTTACTCTGACCTTGGTCCTTAGCAGGCATAGTTAAGTAACCTGATATGTCACAAAGGTAAATTTAGAAACGTAAACTCAGGGTTGTAAAAACTGTGCTTATAATGATGCCCTTGCCACACGCTACCCTCACACGCAAATGAATCTATTTTTACAGTTTAAGAATAAGCCTATTGAAAAACAGTCACTGTGAAATAATCACCCAGCACCAAGGAGCGTCCAAGTCGTATATAATTACTGAACCTTATTAGCCACGAGCTTGTACAGAACCTTGAAAGAGTGATAAAATTACCTGATTCTCTTGTTTCTCATTTTAGCAACAAGAATTCATAGGTTTTTGTGCATTATGGTCTTTGAAACGTTTGAAATTTAGTGCATTTTTATAGTTTAATTTACATACGTACATTAACAAGCTAATGTTTCGTTCTGAAAAGTACCCGATCCCCCTCATATTTCCTCCTCAGCTACATAAAAATATTTCAAAATAAACTTTAAAAATGACAGACTACATAGCTATCTGAATTTGTAAATGATGCATTAAATTCACAAGAGTATTTTTGAATTTTTTGAAGGACAAAGAGGCAAGTGTTTTGGTATAGAATTATTGCATGTTTACATCTATAATTTAAAAAAATACTGGTTGATTTTTATTCATTAAAACATACTTAACCCCTTAGCTTATGCAGCAGTTTGTATTATTTTGAAGCATGTTGATTTATATGTACAAGTTTTGTTTATCAATAAGGGTTTTCTTTTTGTTGGCATTTTATATTTTTCAGATAAATGTTAGGCATAGTTATAAAAGGATTGATTAAAGTATTAATCACTTTAAATGAAATCATGGTTGTTATGTATGCAAACGATTTATACACTTATATATTACGATTTAGCCCTTACGACCATTTTTAAAAGGCAGAAGCGACTCTATTGTCTTTAAAATAATATGCCCGTGCTTTCAACCAAAACAGCTACATACTTTCCCGTCTTAATCACCATTATTGAAACGGAAACTAAACACCATTTCTTTGCTATGAATAGAAAGCTAATGATGTCATTTGACCTCCTTTTAATATAGAATTATAATGACTCGGATGAAATCAATACATAAAAGTAGTTATGCGGAGAACGATGAAATCAAGTCTGCAGTGATGAAAACTTTTCTTCTTAAATTAAAGCACACATGCATATATTATAGCTGGATATGGCAACCCACTAAAATGAGAATTTGCAAGAATAAGTGGTTATGAAGTTTCTCGGTTGCATATAACATTTGATATAACGTTAATTCATCAGGTCTTAAAAGCCTATCTCACTTACAGCTTCATCAATTCTAAAGCCTTACTGAACAAACAGAGTGTGTAAGGATGATATGATGCTGCTATAGTGCTTTTTGCAGCTATACAAAAGTTGATTGTGGTTTCCAACCATCCCTTCAGATTGGGCGAAGCATCCAACTTTTCATTTTTGCGTAGCCATTACCGCATACTATCGTGATTTTTGGTGATTAGAGACTTCTTGGAGAAGAGACTCATTTAGAACGCAAAATGGAAGGTTACACACCAGCTTGAAGAAAAAAACTCCTTTTAAGACTTTCTCTTTCTTTAGCTTTCTTTTCTTTTGAGTACACACGGAGCAAGGCTGGTAGGTTCAATAATAGCTTTCTCGTCCTCATCCCATGAAGTTACATTAGATGCATGGGGCAAAAGCAGATTTCCAATGAACTACCAGAATACTCGGTTTTCTTTCATTGTGTCCTTCTACTAATTGGAAACCGTTACTATGCTTCACTGGAATAGGAGAAATGTTTGGAGCTGGTTTCACAAAGAACCATGTGTATTTATTGTGTTTTTGACAATTGAAAAGTACGTCCCATGCCTAACCAATTATTTTTTTCTCCTTGCCCTCATTTTGCAGCTTCCCTAATGTATTGCATGATCTACGCGAAAGAAATCAAGGTGTACAATTTCTGCTGTTTTTTTTCGTACAATAAATGCAGCTCGTGTTTTTAGCAAGTACCCAATACCTTAAGTGTGTATATGCAACATAAGATAAGAGAACGGCGTAACGTTCAAGTTGAAAGGAATGAACTAGCGGAACAAGTTCCACCACAGAAATCACTTGTAATAACTGAAGATTACTCGCCGTGCACACTATTTAGAGCGAGAGTAAGAGTGGAATGTACCGCTGGAAGGGGAAAAGTTTGGAGAGGTAGTGAACTGAATCGAGCTCTTTGGTGACATGGGAGTTCATGTAATATGAAGAAAGATTGGGGCAAAATTTTATAACATTGGCAAACCAAACACCTGTTTTCAGCTATATGGGCTGCTTTCTACTTGGTCGTATGTCATTCGCCTGTGTCATTTTTATATGTTATAAATGAAAAAGCATCGTAGTTTTTATGTTCATGCTGTAGTGTTGTGCATGAAGTACGTAGAATGAATATTTCGAAGAAATCGTGATAAAAATATTTAAAAATAGGTGATTTAAAAAAGTTATGATCAACAAAATCTTTCCCGTTACAATATGTTTAGTGCCTTAGTACGACATATCAATAAATTGCAACTGAATCAACAATTTTTCCAACCAAAAAGAATATACCAGGTTTTCCCATGATAGTTTGGTATTGTGATTAGAAAGAAAATATCTAGAAAACATTGTAATAATGAGAATGTTATTATTATTAGGGAAAGGTTGAGAAGCCAAGGCATTCCAAAAATAATAATGGGCTGTACACATGTAAAGAGTAAAAGTAATAATAATAACACTACACTCGATATCTTTGTTCATCATCACGCTTTTACTCTTGCTTCCAAGATTAGAGTTTAAGCTACACATTTGTTTGTACAGGGTAAGTTGATTAAGAGTATATCCACTCCTGCAATTCCCATTCCCTAAAGAGATTCTCTAGATTAAAAAAAGATTGGTGTAAGTCAAATCATGAACATAACTCAAGAGAGTTGGAAGAGTAGAGATGGTAGAAAGCTAAAGTAGAAAGGCATGTGCAAGGATCGAAGGAGGAAGAGAAAGGTGCACATGAACGGATGCTGCAATACGTGAGCAGAGAGACAAAGGAAGGAAATGCCAATATTCTCACAATCACTCCATGGTCTACTGCAATTGGTCAATATTACATGCCATATGCATGCACCATGGGTAGAGCCAGAGCGTTATCACACTAGCATACATAAACCATTTGAACATTTATTGTGTGTAATTTGAAACACAGACTTGTTATTTTTCCCAAATTCTAACTCTAACGATTACACATATCTTACTGACTGTACTTACAAACGATACTTAAAAATTATACAATGAAACAGCGAATTGACGCTAACTTTGCGTTATAAAAAGAATTTGCTTAGATAGGTATACATCCAATATGCAACTCGCGGCGCACCAAACAAATACCTGAAAAAAGACTAAATCTGCTGGTTTTGGAAAAGTTGGAGTGTATGATGTCTATTTATAAGTAGATGGAACGGTGACCGAAAATATTTCATGTTGAAAAGGACTGCTTGTTTTTTACGGTTGTCTTTTGGCAAGTTATTGTGGAACTTAAGCCTTTACTTGTCTGCAGCTAAGAAAACAAACAATGCAGAAGCTGAATGAAAATGAAGAAGTGGAAGTTATTTATCCTAGTATCATTTTATCTTAAAGCTTATGCATGAGCTGACATAATAAACTAATATGGTTTCAATTTGTCTACTTACGATACTCCTTTAAGCAATTGCTTACCTGAAACAAGTATAATACAGCAAAAGTTGTTATTCATTTCCTCGCCTTCCTTAAGTATTTAGTTTGAAAAGGATATCATATCATGCAATGCCCATCTAGACCATTAACGAATCAAGAAATCTTTTCATACAATAAAACGTTTTCCCGAGTCCAACACTGCTCGTCTCTTCTATATAAAAAGTTTTCCATTCTTTTCCATTAATAATAATAGTAATCCATTTCTGAAACTTCCACTCTTTCAATATTTGCTTTTTTTAAAGAGATGCAAAATAACGGAAAAGTCTGATTTTAAATGTGGCGTATTCTATATATGCACGTTGTTACGATTGAGGATAATTTATCTCCGTCAATCAGACATAAGCCGTAAAGTGGATGTCACTAGAGCCCTTTTCACTTTCGAAGAAGCCATTTATTTTCATTTCCATCTTCTGCCTCCGTTTTCTTCCTCCTCCTCCTATTCCAACTCTACTCCACTTTTCTTCCCATTTAGTTGGTGACGATGATGGTGGTGGAGAAAAGTTGAATGTAGTAGTAATAATAATAATAACCATAATAATCATAATAATATGTGCGGATGTCTCGTAGAACGTAGAGACCTAGATGTGGAAGAGGCTTATGATTTTCTTTCTTGCTCTACTCCTCTTTCCCAAGCAAAGCATACCTCCTTTTCTTTTGACATTTTTTTCACATAAAAATCACCGGTAGAAAATTCGTAAAAAGAAACTTGCTATTTTTGCACTATATTTTTTCGTGCAAATAATGTGTCTTTACTATATGCACAAATTTAGATTTATATTACATGAAAAGATTCTCCTTTACCATCATCTAAAGGAAACTATAATCTATTAGTAGAGGAGGTTGTTATGTGTTACAATTGTGCGTAAAGTTGTAACTTTACTTATTTCTTTCTGCCGCTCTAAATGACATTGGCGTTGCTATTATTTGCTTGGTTTGGCAGCTGCCTACTCATATCATCATATTATGTATCTTAATAATATTAAAGCTAAACAACTAAAGGCAACCATAGACACCGTCTCGTTCAACCTTTTTCTCTCATTTTAACACTCATTTTCTACAACACGATTTATTCATACACACGCTTACCCAAACAACAGTGTTTCATCATGAGATCCATAGTATTCAGCTTACATCCGATTTAGACACCGAGTCTCACGTCTCTCGTGTATTTTTCTCTATTCTTAATTAGGGGAATCTCAGAGGAATACCGTGCTTATTTGCAACTCTCCATAATATACTCTGTAAGAAAGCTAGAGAATCTATGCAGATATCTATTTAATATAAAAGTCCTTTTCTATAAGCATTGCTTGTTTAGTCCATGAGAGTATTAACAACACTACACATACGTATATTTCCAAGCTGACTGCATTTTATGTATGTACATACGTGATTATGCAAGAAAGGAAAAAGAAGGTTAGCAAACATCAACTATAGAAGACTTTCTGTTGTTTCCGTTGTCATATCATTTTTTTCTCGTATTCCTTTTCTTTCCAAATTTCTCCCAATCTTTCTGTCTTTTCTCCATGCATTTGTGATAGGATTGTGAATAAGTAAAATGGGAGTTGGTGTGTAGCTTATAATGACTTGGCCAAGCTCCCAAAGAGCTAAGCTGAAACTCTTCGCCTTCTTTTTTTGTGGTCCTGATTGGAGGTAATGAAGATTAAGATGAGAATCTCATGGGTACAACCAACCTAACTTTTGTGGTATTCCCCTCGTGCCAAAGAGTCACTCAGAATGAACGAGGTCTTCTTATGAATCCGTTTTTTTTGTGTGTTGCTTTAGTGGATCAACTAAAAATACGTTACATTGCTTAACTCCTTCAATTTTCGGTTATACTATACACTATTGCATATTGTAGTTTGTCCAACTGTATTCCTCCTCGTTCTCATTTATTTCTTGCATTTCTTCAATCCCTTTCTTTCCATTTTGTGTGATTATACGTAGGAAACATAGAGAAAGCTGTTTTCTTTCTCGCTATTGTTTTCTCACTTTCCAGCCAGGAAAATTATACGAATGAAAAGAAAAGAACGGTGAGACAGACAGATAGCGGAGAGTGAAAATGCAAAAATCTTTTGGGGAAAGCAGTAAAATTGTACAGGATGAAGCTATATCGAAAATGTACAAGAAGATGTATATGTATATACATTAATTTAAATGAAATGGAAAAATGTATGTATTGGCTTGCATGCATTTCCTACTCCTCCTCCATTGTTGTCATGTTAAGGAAAGTAAAAGGGAAACAAGAAACTGGTTAGAAATTGTATAGACAGTTTTTTTGGGTTGGTTGCTTACTAGCATGCATCACAAATTGTTACACCATGTCAGCTCCCAACCCCATTGCATTGTCATGCCTTTCCCCGTAGAAAAACAGAAAGCGATACAGAGATGTGAAGATAAAAGAAAAAGACTATATATTTGTGTAGTTTTGTTGTAGTTTATTTTTACCGGCTCACGGCAAGATACTCTGTCTCCAGAGTATCTTGTCTTTTCATGCATACATGTAATAATGTATGAGAGCAAGCAGTTTGTATACCTACAACCTATTTATCCAGTAAGTAAAGAAAACTATATCGTATGTTATGGAATGAATAAATGTTACGATGAGTAAGGCACTCACATAATACATAGAAAGTTTGCATGAGCGTCATGACTATAACTGCATAAGAAAATATATAACAGAAAATTTTGCAAGAATGGAAATGACGTCAGGGATTGTGACACCAGGGAGATTTATTTAATATTAGCGTAGAATGCTTTTTACTCCAGTCTCATCTGCTTGCACTGTGTTTACTTACACACTCAACAGCAACCGCTGTGTGCTGCTGGCTACAAAGTACAAAATATGATATTATGCTTTCTCTCATCTCGTATCTCATAGACCCTAATTTAAAACTTCATGCGGAATAAATGCATTTTCATATATGGGAAAATCTCTCAAAAGTAATTTGGACAGGATGGAGAAATACCGGGTGTGTGTAGTCTTGCAAACGTACTTGCGTCAAGGTATTATTCTCATCTCGTATTGTGGGTGTGTTTTACATGGTTCTCTTGGTGTTCGTTTCACTTTATGACTCAAGAGATGTAATTCACTAATGCTCCAGATAAATTTGATCCGAACTGGGTGATTTAGTGAGAATGTAAAACGAATCAGATAAAGATTACACATAAATTTTAACGAATACAAGTACATTATTATATGCATATCTATGTTTAAAAGGTAAAATCTAGGTGTTTTCCATAATCTCGTTAATTACTACAAGCCTTCGTGTACATCTGACACATGGTCGTGATTTAGTGGGACCCTATGGCTGAAGTCGATTACCTCCTTGTAAGTATACATTATAATTTAGAAGATTTCATTCTCATTTTAGTACACATCCTTGAACGAAAATGTAATGATATAGTAAAAAAAAAAGAAACTGGTGGGCTATTCCAAATCTCATGTTTTACCTATTGTGTGTAGCCTGGAATTATTCATGGTGACCTCTTAAATCTGATATAAAACTCAAATTTATTAGCTTTATCCTCGACGTGGCATTCGGAACGAGATCGTTTATGAGCTGTGTCTTTTAGTAGTCTCAAAATTGGAAATTTCTATTTTAATGAGCAGAAAGCTGTCAAGCGAAAGTAGTACGCTATAAAAAATGAGAAATGTAATGCATGGGTTTTGCACAGTGCACTCTGAAGATTATACAACTCTGCATGTAGTTTAATGTGAAGACGATATTACACAATGCACATAAAAATGTGCTTTTGTTATTACTAAAGGTACAGAATTTAACAGCGTGGAATCTGCATGGAGTTTTATGTGAAATAGGGAGATACTATGCTATTTATATATATATTTGGTAATATAAACGGTAAATATATTATACCTTTACTATTTTCCAATTTAAGCGTGATGATGATTCAATTGCATAAAAATACCAAATGCACAGACAGTACAGATAGTGCAGAAAGTAATTCCAATAGTAGCGAATGAAATGAAAATTGAGTGACCAGATATTATATTTTCAGCTTCTAAATGGCTGCTATGCTATTTTGTACCTTAATAACCTGTTCAAAAGGTCAGTGAGTCTGATGATAATGCTTTATTTTAAGCGACGACCTTGGATAGCGTGCATTTTAGGTGAAATTTGGACAAAATCTGTCTGAATGCTCTTATGTACTTTGTGCAACCAAACAAATATTTAACATGTTACAGGCATTTTGAGTGAAGCTAAAGCTACATCATAGAATTTCATTCCGAAATGTCATAGCTGTTCAGCAATGTGTCAACTGTTGAGTGGAGATATTTATTGTGGACAAACAGATAAATGCATTTATGTGGTTCCATGGCGTGTTTGTGCGTGCATGTACACATTTCCATTATAGAACCTGCAGGGGGAATGATCAATAATATGGAGCAGGGTTACGTTATCGTCGCAATGCCACCTGCAATCCATATAATTAGGCCAGTTTTTATGCAATATAGGGTACAGCTAAATATCGCAAAAAATACAGATTTATATTTGAGTAAGCTTGGTATGTAGGGTGTGGTCTTGAGTAATTTTTGATTTGGTTTATGGCGCATGTAGGCGTTATACTTTAACCTTTGTTTGGACATGTAACAACAACTTGGGTAACTGAGTATTTAATCTCACATTGCATGCTTGTGTACAATTGATTGAATGACATATATTGCGTGTGTCATGTGCAAAACCACATGCTACATATGTAACAAGCCTCAAGGGGTCCGTATTTGGATTGTTTTTGTTGGATCAACTATCGACCAAAGTGTCAAAAACTGTTGAAACTATTAGACCAGGCAGAATTATACTAAAGTATTTTAATTGTAATCTGGTAGATCGAAATAAGCTACTGTAAGTTTAGGCGTGTAATATTGTGTTTTTTATGCGGATACAGTGTAACTTAATATTTTTTTCTGAAAATCAAATGAGACTTTTTAATAGGTTACAATACGATGTTAAAAAATAAAAATAGCGTTTGGATTCCAACAGAAAACGTCTTTATCTTCATCGCATCTCTTAAAACTTACGAAAAAACTTGACGACAAAAACTAAAGAAATAGAGAACACATACAATGCAAAAGTTTCCTCGGCGTAGCACAGTATAATGTTCATTTAATATAAAATGGCGATGTACAACTTGTGGTAAGAAATATGCGTAAAGCAAATATAAAACACTTTTAAATTTACTCTTAAATTTATATAAGGGTAGGATGAACATTCATGTATATGCCACAAAACCTGTAAATAAATATATCAGCACAATCTACCCGGATTCTCTGGGTGTGATATTGTTATATAAAATGTAGAAGAATGCACTCTTCCGGCAAGGAACCGCCGCCACCATCACCACCGGCATAAACTTAGTTAATAAACTTCGCAACCGCCACCAGAGTACTTTAAGTACTGCAAACTTGCGTAACATATTATATTATCAAAGTAATCTTCGCTGTATACATACATCCGTACATTTTCACCCGCATAATATTTACCACATGTAAAGAAAGTCTCCATAGGTATAGTTTTATTTTCTTCTTTCCTCCTTCCATAAGACTTTATTCCAGCCACGTTAATTTGTTAAGTTGAGAACCTTAAAAGGAAAGAATAATAGGGACCACAACTTCATTTATGAAGTTGCTCTCGCTCCACTTTTATAATGAATATGTAACCATATACTGTATAAGGTACAGTGGAATATAGTCAATCTCTTCGTTTATTTGTGTATGACGACGCTGTTACTTAAAACTTGTACTCATTTTCAACTATTTCTCGTTGTTCTCACTATCATCCCACCCTGCCCTTGCTATTTCCACGGAATATTAGCATACTCTGGGTGGATTTTGTGTACAAAGGGTCTAATTGTGTGAGGCTGTAGTAGAACTACATCTTGGAGGGTTCTTTTATGTGGAAAATGGTCACCTTTATGTGGCTTTGTGTCTCCCTTGATAGTATAAATACATGTAGTTACTTACTTACCTTTAAGTAAATGCTCAAGCAAAATGATGTGCTTGAGAGATCTCTTCAAGAGACTGTAAAAAGTGTTTCCAAGTAATATTCCAATTTCTTTTTACTGGCAACAAGACTCTTAAATGAAGGAGACAAGCTTTAGAAAGCACAAATGTCATTGTAAAGGATCATAAAATATTTCGGAGTTCATAGTCTAATTACTTTTGCATGAATTTAAAACCAAAATTTGTTCGGATAGTTGTAAGCATTTATGTAGCAGAGTAAAATGTAATGTCCTTAAATTTAGAAGTAAACGTAAAATGAGATTGGAATTGGAAGCATGCTTAGTATTTGTGGAAAGTTGTACTATGAAGGTTTATTGACCAAATCTTGTGATGTATGAGATGACTTTAACTGACTTATTTCGCCTTACCATGAACGAATATTTAAAACAGATCTACCAAACTTCTGTATGTAGATAGCATTTTGTTCACGGAAGATGTGAAAGATGGAGACATGCATTGGTAACATTATTGCAAGAAGGAGGAGGGAGTAGGAGACGGGTTTTTCTTTTATGTAAAAAGAAGCAAATGAACGAGTCACTCGTATTCTTACAGCTGCACAAGAGATCATTAAAAATGTGCACCTTAAAATTGAGATGAACACCGCAAAGTTAATATGCTGCATATAGTTTCAATAGATTTGAGATTACTATAGATGTAGAGAATAATTCTGTACATCTGCATTCATTTATTGCAAACTCGTCATAGCATTCCATAAACCAGTCTTTTTAAACTCTAAAGCTAGCATATTTCTGGTTGAATTACACCGTAACTTTTTTGTTCCTTGTTTGACAACTTTCAGCTAAAAAGTGAATGGCATGTATACAAAATCATGACAGGAGAGATAACGGTAGTGGTGGGCAGTAGGCGTGAAATGGTCAATGCAAAATGCAAGGATACTGGATGCAAACACCGAAACAAATAATGCTGAGTAATTCCGACGTGACATATTACCACTTCTAAATATAGCTAAAGAATTTACGCAAAACAACTTGAAATTTTTACGTGAGTCGAAATGAGTTCAGTTGTTTTACTTCTTTACTTTTTTATTAGAATTTTAACAAACTAATCAACACGGGTTATTTGACAGATTAGGATGATTTTATAGCGTAAATAATCTAACTGACCTAAATTCTATAATAGTATTACCTTTTGAACGTGGGCAAAAGATGATCATTTTACTACGTTTGTTTATGTAGATCCAAATCGATTGATTGAAGAAGGAAGCTAAAGATTTTTTGCTTATTTGCTCATATTATACATAGTATGTTAATGTTGTAAGCTATGACTGTGCCGTCGATAAGTTGTGAGACACCTGCATCCTCATTTTACGAAATGTAAACTGACAACGAATTACACACATACCTACAAACGTTTTATTTTAAAATGCCTTTTTTCTTAGGCACTATAGAGCATCGAAATTTTCTAGGTGATTCTAGAAAATAGTTTAACCAATTTTGTTTAACTTTTATAATCTAANTATAGAGCATCGAAATTTTCTAGGTGATTCTAGAAAATAGTTTAACCAATTTTGTTTAACTTTTATAATCTAATCGTGATCATCAGAGAGCAACAGGGAAAAGCAATATGAATTTATAAGTAATTTATATTGATACTTTACTCAGAACCTGGAACGAATGAAGAATCCATATTGCTAACTAATAAGCTAATGTTTACATTTTAGCTTAAAATCGTAATTAAGTTACTCTCTACAAAAACATGTTTTTAAACAATTGCATATTGTATTGCACACACAATCAACATCTTTAAAATGAATTACAGACTTCAAACAGACTTCAGTAAGAATCTTGTCTATAAGAATACTATTTAAACAGTAGCAAATAAAACGTTGAAAGTTTACATGGTGCATATCGTTGCAAATGAACAGATAATGTAAAATGCATTCAAGTTTGCATGTGTATGTGCTAATCATATATACAAATGAATGTATATGAGACATAATGTAACAATCTCATAATCCTCATACATATACGTGCATCTTTATTATCATCACTAAGATTGCGGATCAGCTAACCATGAACTTGGCTGCAAACATGACGATGAAATACCGGTTCAACCCTTTTCCTTCTTCTGTTTTGTTCCTATTGAGCTAGTCCACATAATATAGGTTACACTAAAGTACTATGTAAGTATGTACAACATGTTGTAAGTACATTTTTATATTGTTGTTTTTCATAAGGAATATAGATACAAGTATGATTTTACCTACATTTGCAGTGGAAAAAAGAAGTCAAGCTCAGTCAGCCGTTCATACCTGTACGAAAAGTACAGTTTCTAAGTCGTCATTTATTGCAATAGGCAAGAATTCAACAGAGATGCACAGAAAACCTTATGATACCCACACTTTGTTTGCTTTTTTGTCGGTTCAAACCACCTGCATATGGCTGGCATCTGCACACACGTACTTTAAGCCTGAGTTGATTATTATGCTGTCGGGCATATTTACGTTTTACTTTTAGTAACGTTTTTTAGCGTTCATAGCGGTCTTGAAAGATCTTCTTAGTGTCTGTACCTATGTATTTCAAATCATTTCTCCTTACTACACGGATATAATATGCAAGAGAGTATATGCGAAAAAAGAAGATCATTGTCCCCATTTTAAAGCTATTGTATATGATGCGTACACTTAACTTTGTCTATACTACTACCCTTCTTCTTGATGTTTACTTCTCACACACCGTGATTTTCATAGCATATTTACTCTCTTTTTAAAAAGAGCTCTACGTTCTTACGATCGCTAAAATGTTTTAAGCTTTAAAGGCAGATGTGAATGACGAGCATCCTTTCTCGTGTCTCTCCTATTAAAACTATCGCTGCTCATTCAAAGAAGCTAAAGCACATCTTTCTTTAAGTTGGGTTTTATTTATCACAGGATAATAGCATTTCGTCATCGTCACACTCATATCAAGTCCCTGTTTTTTGCATCCCAACGAAATTTTTATATTTTACAACAGAATGCTTCCCAAAATAAATCTGTTTACTGTCAGTTAAGCAGGTGCTGCCATTAGAGTAGAAAGGGTTGAGTTTTTTTCTACGTAGCAATTTACAAAACACAACGGCGGAAGTACATCTTGTTGTTTTCAAAACCGTTTTAAGAATCCCTAACATTTGGCTCCATCAGATTACATTGCATACTCTGCTGCAACAGCCTTCATCATTTGAAATTTTGTAGTGGCAACAATAAAGGTGAAGGTTGAATAGAGCTTGTAAGAAGAAAAGATTGAAATTTGTTCCCCAATGAATTACACCGTTGATACATAGGCAAACAAGGTTGTTTGAGAAAGGTTGGTGTGGTTGTGTGTAAGTGTGAAAAAATCTTTGGTGGCATACTTCCGTTCTGTTCTTTGTGCAACGTGCGTATGTGTCCCATGTTTCACGTTTGTTGTGTACCAGTTGGTTAAATCGCTGGAAGCATATATTTCTACATGCAGAGACGCATTGCTTCCGGGTGTAGTGGTTTCCGTGTAACTTTGTGGTTCCTATGATAAAATCCGTCTTGTGCTAGGTTACTAGCGTGCTGGGTGTGTGCCCAAGTTTTTTATATAGAAAGACTAGACGTTCAAACGCAAAAATATATTATCCAGGTAATGACCTACATTATATACATACCTACAAATGTCCTAATTTGCATACTTGCACACCAATAACCCTCTATGTGTATATGCAATTGAGTGACGTTATGCTGGCTGGGTATTGCAATAAAATATCTTTTGTATTTGCTCACTACAATATTGTAAAGCTGGTTGTATGAAATGAACTAAATTTCAGCAATTAAGCTTAATTATAATGTTCAATACTTTAATGCCTATGTTCAATATGTTTATGAGTTACTAAGAACTAAGAATGACAAAGAATGGGTTGGCTTGGTTGAGAACAAACCCTAAGCATTTTAACCTGATTAGGTCATTAGTATCCCAATAGCTAAGACCACCATTTTTTTTGGCTAGACAGGTCTTTGATAAATACGGGTTTAAAAATGGCGTAAGTCCTTTTGATTTAGTTGTGAGAAGACAGTGTGAAACAATAACGTTCAAGTTAAATTCATAAAGTAGAGTAATATATCAAGCTTTTCCTCCGAAAATATACGGTTGCCTGTCTAAAATGGCTAAAAGAAGTCATGAGAAAGGTATGTGTATGGATATGTGTGTATGAATGTATTAACTCAATTTTTCTTTTCTTTTGTTGTTGTTACAGGATGAAGCCTGCAACGTGGTATATCAGCATGCTGATAGTTGCATTTCTCTACATCTACCTGACGGCCATTCAGTATATTCGGGGTGAAGAGCTACCCAGCCCTCCAAGTGCCCGACAGTCACTTCACGGTGAGTTTACAGCCTACACTTGAGGCAAACAAATAATTTATCAGTTTTTTGTGTGCGTTGGTGTTCTACAATGAAATCACCGCAGTCATACATACGAAGGAAAAAGATGGAGGAACAAAGAATAAGATGAAAAAGCGGAAACTTTTGTAGGTATCTACTATCCAGGTCCAGACTGAGAAATAGAAAAGAAACGTGCAGAATTCTTTCTTGCCTTTTTGGAAACACTTCTTGCAAGTTAGATGGATGATGTAGAGTCAAGTTCGCACTGGAAGAGAATTTGAACTACGGCAAATAGTCATTTCGTTTGTGTTACCGTTCTTTCTTACGATGTACCCAACCACCTTTAGCTTCTTCCTTTTTCCTCGTTCTTCGTATTTTTTCTATCTGTCACCTAATATATCTAATAAATGAGGGCTGCCACATGCCATTAAATTTCCAGGCACGGAACAAGAAAACGCTATTGATTGAATTACCTCCGCTCCCAAATCCATTGTAATTTTAGTTTTTCCTATAGAGCCAAGTCTCTGTTTTACAACATGTTAGCAAAACCATGCAGGGATCAAGATGAAGTCACGTCGAGATGTATTTCTTGTTGAATTGAAGTGAACAGGTTGTGTAATTGCTATTCTCTTTGCATGAGTAACAGGATTAGGGATGAGAATGTATATTTAAACCCTCCGGATTTTAGTACATTACATGATTTCAAGGGGAATTGATCAGCAAAGTTAACAGAATGAACAAATGCGTCATGCTATATTGAGACTCGTTAAAATAAGAGTTTCTGCGACATCGCATCTTTTTTCGGGGTTTGTATGCCAATGCCAATGTTAATTGACAAATCAACCTTGTTTAAATATCTTTACCAATTGCATGCAACCATTCAATAGGAATTGGAGATTTTGATTTGTTAACTTTGCAATATAAAATTTTCTTTTATGACTTCCTTAGCACGAGCTGTTCGAGAGGGATTTGGAGGGTCAAAGTTTCTTAGCAAACAGGGACCAGTGAATGGACCAGCTCTCCGTTTTGAATATCACAACTACGATGACCTGACAAGCTACTTACGAAACGTGAACTCAATGTTTCCCAACATCACCGCGTTGTACTCAATCGGGAAAAGTGTACAAGGTAATAAAAAAGCCAATTCACATCACTTACCTCAGAATGATCTCTAGATATGTATCTTGCATCGACAAAATGGCAACCTGAGCGCAATAAAATATTTACGTGTTATTTACATGCAAAATGTGAGAGACGGGTGGAATGTCTCAAAGTAATGCTAATTTGATTATCTTCTACTATAATATTCCTCCACTCTTACTTGGTTACTTTAGGAAGGGAACTCTGGGTTCTGGTGGTTTCAACCTCACCCTACAAACATGTTCTTGGCATTCCCAACGTCAAATACGTCGCAAACATGCACGGCAACGAAGCTGTTGGAAGGGAAATGATGCTGCATTTGATCCAGGTATTGTTTCCAATCAAACGTTAATAATTGAAGGTGTAACAAAGTGCTGCTGTATAATAATACAAACGGTAGAACATCGATATAGTTACCTACCATTACACATAGGTTAACCCATTCTCATAATTATTTTTATAACACGCAGCATCTGGTGACGCAATATCCTCGAGATGAGTATGTCAGATATTTACTGGAGAACACCAGGATACACATTATGCCCTCCATGAATCCAGATGGGTATGAGGTTTCCAAGGAAGGCACTTGTGAAGGAGCACAAGGAAGGTAAGAAACATGTTAGGAATTAGATTTGCACCCAATTATGACAGTTTTCCTTTGTTTAAAAATTAATTTTAGAAAATTGTCTGGGGAAATATTGTTTAGATAACCATTTTTATCTTCAAATTAATTTCTCCCAAATTAAACTAAATACAACTTGACATTTTTTATTTATAAATTATGGACAAGCAAGCAAAGCAAAATTGTAAGCAAGGTTATGTATGCAACCTTCATGTTGGTCTTATCATTTACAATATCAGCTCTTTAGGATACCAAAGTATATATATAGGTGTTCATATTAGCTGGATGTCACATACGTGATGTTCTTAATAAGTAACAGGGATGAAAAACTCTAATTCTACTTTTTAGCACCTTCCCAGGAGGTCTACGGAGAGAAAGACTCAGTTAAAGCAGTTTTTGCAGAACCATCAAAGCTTTCACTTTCTTTTATATGAGGGACACCCTGGAACGAACCCTTTGTCCAGTATAGCTAATCGGTGAAGCAATCCAGTCAGTCAGTCAATACTGCTACAGTATAAAAGCATACAAATGTAGCATGCTGCTAGTTTCTCTTGTAGGCAAACTGAAAGTTTGCTTGCTCAAAGTTATTACGGATAGAAGTTAGACAGAGATAAAAAGTGGAGCAAATACAGCCTTTTCTTTTCATGCCAGAACACCCTTAATCATCATCAAACACTTGGAGCATTAAAAGCATTTTTTTGCTTCTTTTCTCAGTGTTAGATAGGGAATACAAAAAAGTGAATATGACTTCTTGATACTTGTCCATGTTCATTTGTTATTTGTCCGCTTCAATAATACCCTTTAATAGTTATGATTTTGGTTGCAAATACGAATTACTATTATTATGATATTCTGAGCCCCTCACTGTGTAAAGTGTGAAAGGGTTATATTGTTACTGGGCACGTGTTATTATGTATGTACTAATGGTATTTCAGCGGAAATGCAGGAGAAAATCCATTTATTTCTGGTGGTGTGTGTCAGGAACACACAGTGGGATTTTTCCGCATGTACACAAAAGCCAATAATAGTTTTTACTTGATGACTTGACTTTAGACTTTGTTTAAGACGTGGGTTTATATAGATAAATGTTTAGTTTAGCCTTGATCCTATTTTATTCATTACCACTAAATTTCCATCATATTTAGTGCCAGATCAAGTAAGTCTAGTTATGATAACAAAAAATCTTAATTAATTTACACAGTCCAAATCTTTCAATCTTATTTTATATTACGAAGCTTTTACTTCAAGTGAAAATCATATCAGAATAAGTCAAGTCAAATATCAACTGTTTACTTAAATTTAGATAAAACATTCTTGAGAGAGCTTTGCAAAGAATGTCACAACATTTTCTGCTTTATGACATCTTTGTGTTTAAGAGAGTTTGGCAAATGCCAACTTTT
>JAHZNG010003818.1:0-18068 GCA_027744375.1 Orchesellides sinensis | reverse complement strand
GCCAGTCCAGCAATAACTAATCCGGCGATGGCAAGAACGGAAATGATTCCCAAAGGATCAATTCCATAAGAGTCGGCTGGATGGTAAGCTTCTTTGGCTGGAGCATAGTCGGTTTTTGATTCCTTCAAAATATATTATTATAGTGTCATATGTTGTGGTGAAAAAGGACAAACTGTTGCTATTCATTATATCTTACACACCATGTTTATTCCAATTATATATCAAAGTTTTACTAAACGTTATGACATCGGTAAGTTCAGGTAGATAAAGAAATGATGTGCGTATAAACCTTATCACAAGAAAAAGCTTTAGGAGGGAGTCAAGGCAATGATGGAATAATTACGGTAGTGTGGAAAACCACAATCGATTTGTAAAAAGATTTCGCATGAAAATGTATGTTTGCAATTCACGCCATCATAGTTCTGAGTTCAGATCTGAATTGAATATGATCACGATTGTCATGTTTTGTAACAACTCTTCATTAGACGAGTTAGAGCATATATCATCTATACTGCAAATTTCCTCTAGTTCTCTTATAAACTTACCTGTACTGGATAGTAGTAGTAGTAGTAACCCGCATTCCCGTTTCCATTTCCACTTGGTTGACCGTAACCTCCTCCTTGTGTGGAGGCGGCTGCGGCGTACTGAGCTTGAGGTTGCGAATATGCGGCTTGACCAGCGTTTGCATATTGTCCTGCATTTGAGGCAGCTGCCTGGTATCCACTGGCCGCATAAGATGTGTCAGAATATACTGGAGCGTCTCTACTCTGTGCAACTGGATTACTGGCTTGAGCCTACGATAAAATGTTTTTTATCAGTAACAATTTTTAAACTTGTAATGACGTCATGAATGAAAAACTTTCTTTAATTTACTTTATTTGATGAGTATGTCTAATCAAGCAAGAAAGGAAATCATACATGTATTAAAAATTTAACTAAGCGAAAATTCTTTCTCTGAAGTCTCGTTTAGGTATATTCGTTTCATACATTTTCGTATAGAGTCAGACTGACCCACTTAAAACAAATTTGCTCGAGGCTGACAAATGTACATGAAAAAAATTTACAGTCTGAGTTAAATCTATTTCATACACGATTCAATCCTGTGTATCTTCTATAACTCATCGTCACTGACCACTTTTGTAGGAATATTTAAAAAACGTTGTTGTTTAGTATGCTGACAAGAAAATGTAAGGTTCATCATCATCTTACCTGTGGTTGAGCTTGAAGTTGCTGAGCTTGAGGGGCAGCCATTGCGGCCATACCCATACAAATGGTCAACAGGGTCAACTTTTGCAAATGCATCGCTTACAATGAATCTGCAGAAAAATCAGGAAAAAACAGGAATAAGAAAAAAATATTGTTGGGATGAAGTTTATTCAACTTCAGACACATGTTTTATGTTGAGACACAGAGAGCTGAGAGGAATAAATAATGATTTACAGTAATGAAGACAAAGAGACGCGACGAAAGTATTTTATCATGAGTGTGTTGATAGTCGCAAACCTTTAAAAGAAATGATTTCGCTACAACTTGTTAACATGCTCGTCAATTTAAACGCAAATAAGATTTATTTAGCAGTACTAAGATTTATATTATGTTTCATGTTTGCTTGCTCCTATTATTATTTCAGTAATTTTCAGGTGGACCACCGTCCCCGATTATACTTTTCCTGCATTCATGCAAAAATGTGACAAAAAATTCAAACTGTAAAGCGTAGCAACGTTTTTTATCATGTGTTGCTCTAGAAAATTGCCTCAACTTTTCGTGATTCCGATGTGACAGCATAATATTCGCATGAGAGAAATTATATATACATACATGCAGATTCGGATGCAGATCTGACATATTATGGTGGAGTAAACGGCATTAAGCAACCAGAAAATAGCAAAATCATGAATCTACCTCAATCCAGAAGAGCTCATTCCATACCAATGGCATTGCAATTTACTCTGTGAACTATAGCATTTCTGTTGGAACAATGTGCATTGGTTTTCCTATAACAATTCAATTTTAATATGGGAGATGCTGAGAAAGGTTTCTTTTTATCCATAGGGATTCCAACTGCAGATTTGTATTGAGTTTGGTACAACAACAATTTTCTCTTAGCCAAAATCGCTAGTGTACACCTTCACTTTGTGCCAATGTGTACAAATGATAAGACTGGGACGTACCGTGAATTCACACTCTCCTTCTCTTTACAATGCAAAAAGTCATTCATTCATTGAAAATCTGTACATGCAATGCGTAATTATTATTTCCACATGGAAACTCACCTCTTGCTTATATTCACAGGTGGTGGCGAGTGAGAACAGGCTGCATGGTTACATTTTACAGTGGTAAAACAACATTTTCAATGAAGACGAGCAAGGTTTCTGATGCGGAAACATTTACAATGACTGCTCCACGGGACATGTAGAGCCTTGCCATAAAATTTACGGTGTAAGTAATTTAACTTTTTGTGGCTTCATACATGCATACAAGTTGGCTATTGTATGAGAGATGCGTATGTATGTTTGTAAATAGTATATAAATGTATATGTATGCGATTCTATGAAATGTCTACACACAAAGTTCCTCATCTCTGACCGTTTTTAGTAAATATGCAGTTTGGCAAGTTACTCAAAAGATTATACTGTGCAGCTTTACGATGATGCGGCCAGTGTGAGCAAAAACAAAGCATGATGTGATTACGAGTGCAAACGTTTAGCTTCAACTTAGGCTTTTGTGTTAGTCAGTCGAATTAGACGGCCTAGTTTAATAAAGTGGGCTGTGAAGGACTACATGTATACCATGTACATAAAGAAAAAACTGAAAAATGTAATACACATTGTAGTGTTAACGTAAGGATGATACATTAGTATTTTAAAATTCATTAAGCTCATCAGAGCAGGTTTGAAAACAAACGTAATCCATATATTATTATAATGTTGTTATGAATTTTTTGAGCTAGAAATGAAATCAAGCCGATGCCCTAGTATTTTATATTGGTAAAAATAGAGTTTCCGGTCTGAATTAACTGCGTTGCGTAAAACTTTCCCGGTTGATTGGCGGCTACAATGATTGACAAAGACTTCCAGCTTCTCTTACTTATGAATATACATTTTTGCGGTACTCTTAGATGTCTATGCGTTTGTCTTATGACTTGATTGGAATTAAAGTTTTTCGATTACTTCATCCACTTTGTTCTTTTACTGTATCAAAATATGATNACAATGATTGACAAAGACTTCCAGCTTCTCTTACTTATGAATATACATTTTTGTGGTACTCTTAGATGTCTATGCGTTTGTCTTATGACTTGATTGGAATTAAAGTTTTTCGATTACTTCATCCACTTTGTTCTTTTACTGTATCAAAATATGATTAAAATAGGGCAAGGGTTAATCTGTTAATACAAGCAACGTCCTACACTACAAAAAGTTGCGTTGATAAGAACGAAATTGCGTAAGGAAATTAAAGAAAACGTGTATTGAGCAAATCTTATTACTGTTATTAAACATTCGATCATCCGTTTGTGTATTTTGCATGCATGCTTCATTTCAAATTATTAAAAAAATGTTATTTTATTACTGTAATATAATGTATGTTATATATGTCATGGCATCATGACATAATGCAACATAACAGTAAGATTCAGTATCTGACGAGCATGTCTAAGGATTTCAGGACTTTTCAGTTTTTATGATTTGTGGAACCTCCTTGTATGTAATATTTATTGATGAGCCATGTCAGGTAGCTGTTAAAAATGTAGCTGAAAAGGCAAATCCGGTTTCGGGTAACAATGTACCTCACAAAAAATGGACAAGCAGGATCGATTTATTGGGCTTTAAATTGTATTAAACGTACATTTTTTATAAAGCCAACTTAGCTTTCTACGTGCACAAAGAAAGAAACAAGAACATGATGATTATCACATTGAATAAGGAATTTTTACCAAATAACTGCTTAAAATATGCATACAGAATGATAAAAAGGTCTTAATAACCGCCTTCATCCTAGCATAATATTTCTTTGTAACGTTGTCATTAAACGTATGATATTGGCTTTACAGTAGAAATATATATTTTTCTTTCTCGTGTGGGATTACCCCACTCCCTACTCATATCATCTTCATCTTCATCACCATTATTATTATTATTATTATGATCAACATACTACGGACTTTTCACCTATTTCATCCCTCTCTCTCTCTCTCACACACATCCCTACTCATATCATCTTCATCTTCATCACCATTATTATTATTATTATTATGATCAACATACTACGGACTTTTCACCTATTTCATCCCTCTCTCTCTCTCACACACACACACAAATTTTATACACACCGAAGATGACTGCGTACAAAAGGACTCTTACGAGGAATACGGTGAATTTTCTAAAAGAATGTACGTAGGCAAGGAATAAAATTTTGTTTTAAAAGTAATCTTCCGAGTTTTTGGGCTTCTCATTTTCTATACATTTTATTTACCTTTATATACATATGTATGTGCACTCCTAGGAGTGTTTCTTTATATATACTAAGGTGGTGTGGTATGTGATGAACGTGGTCATGCAGGTTCAACCCTAGAATATATTTTAGCATATATACGATCACGGTGTTGCTGATGATAATAATGATTTTTGAAGTTGTTGTTGGTATTCTACTACTGACTTGCTTACAAGTTGAGTTGGTTACTTGGATGGATGGACTACGTAGAATGCATATAGCTTCTCTAGTCTAGTAGGCCCGTTAAATAATTCCATATAGTTTTAGTGCAAGTTGCCAACCTGTCAGACAGGTAGTAATGGCTAACGGTACCCCGGCCTTCACACTGACCTGCAACATTGACCGTCCGGGACGGTGAACTTCATCTCTCTTTCGTATTTTTTCCTACTTCTTCTTTTTTTATTTATTTCTTTCAACTGAGTAATATTCTGCGTATCCTCTACTAGCCTACTGCTATACTCATGCTCCTATCTTGTTCTCTCAATAATATTATACTAGAAAAAAACAAAATCCTCCTTTTGCTTCCTTTTCTTCACTGTTAAGATCTCCTTTGAGTTTTCAGCTTTTCCTCGTGTGTTCCATATTTATGGGGCTGTGAATCCGTGGAGAACCAAATGCATGTGTGAGCATCATAGCCGCAACAAAGTAGAAACAACATACCTGTATAGATTATTGGCGTGCATGCCATATATATATATGCATGCAGTAGGTGTTATAATGATCATCGGATTTTCTATGTGTACCTATGTAATATTTTCTCTATCTGAGATCTAGATCACGAAAAATTGAGTACGGCCTTTTATTACTTTTTCCAGGTACGTTGCATCTATTCACCCGTAAGGTAAAGTTGCATCAGAGAAGGTTGTATTCGTCTCGTCACAAACTTGTCTATCATCTCACCAAAGAGGAATAAAACATTGAAGTAATAAGAAGAGAAAGAGATACAAAAAAGAATCTCTTCTTCCTGGAATCTCCTCCAGTGCATTGTGTGCAGACATAACGTTGTCTTTCGTGGATGTACGGCGTGCTTGTTTCAAACAGATAGACAAATCCTTAATGGGGAATTTATCCGAACCTTTTCCTTTCCTTATGCAATGCAATCATATAACGTTGATGCAACATTCTTTTAACAATCTAACTACCCAATAAAGAATACATTGTGTATAATGCATCCCAAAGGTTTGTATTCTTGGATACAGGCTTTCAAAATAAGTAAAGATGAAGAAAACAATAGCTTTTCTATAGATGTACACATTGTATGCTTTCATAAGTCCATTCTTCCCCTTTTATTTCTTCCAGCACAATTTCACTGTTATAATGACAGTACATATATACATACATATTCAAAGCTAGCTAAACTGTTCATGCTTGCATCATTGTATCGTTCATATGTAATTATCTATGTCGAACACAAAAACTGAATGTAAATTTTCCAGCATCTGTACCGATTTACGATAATATTACTCCGGTTTACTCTCCAACAAAACCCCACTTAAAAAGTCAACATGATTTTGTTTGATTTGTTAAGGAATGCCGAATATAGTTTGTACCTATGTCAAAACGAAGTATCAAAATGACTTATATAATTGGAAATAAATCGAATCATGCTTTATTGTCAGAATTAGTCTCGCCTGAATGAACTAACACAAAATAAGTACCAATAAATGAAATGAGATATGTTTTGCCTCAGGTGCAATAATCCAAGCTTAATAAAATAATCAATTATGTTAACCACAAAAAAATTGCAGCCAATAAGCGCTGATTTAAAATTGTTTAAATACATAGGCAAACCAGTTACAAATCAGCGTTAAGGCGATTAGTTTTGTAAATACGTCAAATTTTAAATCTTGATATGCTGACGCAAGTGTAAAGTTATAAAAAATATTGTGAGTTATTTTTTAAAACAAATCATTAATTCAAACGTAAAAAGACTTTACTGCATACAACCTTTTGGCAGCCTCAATTTTGATTGTTAAACTCGGTATTGTTTTCTTTCATTAATTTTTTGTGAAGTTTCAACGCATAAAAACTATGTGAAAGAGGATAAGTTAACGATCGCAATAATAGAAACGTTGATTGCTGATAGTCATGGTAAAACAATAATATGTAACAATTGGCAGCTGTCCAACCGTGGATGGAGTTTTTTTTGGTTTACTTAAACCATTTTTCTGTTTGATAACAAAGTAAGTTAGTGTGTAAGTAGACGAAGGTGCTAGGCATCTCATTAATCGGCGGTGTTAAGATTAAAATGTAAAAAACCCAAAATTGAATAGATGCCTTATTTAAAGATGATCTACCATAATGTTACTGGGGCATAAATTCTAACGATAATTACTAGAGCAAATGAAAATACTTGCTTCGATCTATGCACGTAAGCACTTTGAAATGAGAACAATGCATTTGTACATATACAATAACAAATGCATGCAATTTTAATTCCTATTCCTGTATTTTAGTGATTGTCGGCTATCTTACTAATAACAAAGCTTAACCAAGTGTTAACCAATGTCATAATATGTTTGCAAACTAATTTTTCCTACATACTCAACATTTTATGTATTGCTAAGCCTAAAAGACATCTGACACACCAAAGCCCTGCTTTTCTTGATAATTTTGGCGAAAATAAAGTTACTCTAGCTGGATCAATTAAATTGTTTTCTGTTGAGGATTGTTTTTTCAGACCGACGCGACAATAGGATGCAGGTGGCAAAAGTAAGTTGAATCCAATGGCGTGATGTTTCGTAATCTCTGCTTTACACCAAGGTGCAACAGCTTTGCCAAATGAAGTGTGCACAATCCAAGAAGAAAGGGAAACATAATATTATTATCCCTTTCTCTTTACCCCACTATGAAGACTACACATGAAGGCATACCAACTGTCTTGTATCTACTTAATGTACATTTATGAGGAAGCAAGACCGAGAGAAAAGAACTAACATGGATAATACAAATGACGACAATCTAACTAATATAGCAACCATACGCGTTGCATACAACGTGTCATAAATTTAGCTCTGTGTAACTAATACCTAAAGTTATTGCTCATGATGAGGAGGTACACAAGGTTAAAATTGTGTTGCATGTGCTGCTTTCTTTTTTTCCTATTACAACTGGGAAAAGTAAGACGATAAAAGGAAAACGAAAAACAGCAAAGCTTCCACACTATTAGGTTTTGCTTTAAGAGAGACAATCACTTTCTTTCCACTTGACATACCTAAATGTACAAATGCTACTCCTTACGTTTAAAGGGAAAGGAAGAGAGATGTCTACACGCATCATGAAATATGATATTAAATGCAGTCAAATGTGTAGGACATAGTAGGACTATAATGTTGTTGTTTATACAAAGTTTTAAAAATAGAAGCAGTTGTGTAGAATCTGATCTCATTTTGTTTCGTTAGGGAAAACTCATTTGTTTTCTGTGTAATTGTAAACTATATTTCGAAGTTATAATCTAGGCTAGTTTTTTAGGTTAGTATTGGATCTTGTAAATTACATTGTACATTGTCTTGAATAAAAACACAAAAAAACATCAGATCGCAACTTTCTTTCCAAATAATGCAACATCTACAAAATACTTTCCATAGCAATAGAACGTCATATTGTTCTGGTAAATTTTGGGACTAGAAAACACACGCATTTCACACAGCCACAAAAACCGAACACTGTTGTTAAATGAGGAAAATTGGAATTGAAACTTAAGCCTCATAAATAATTTTTATCGATATTTGGATTTTCATCTTATTTTTAAGTGAGTTATTAGTTGATATTTTGGGAAACAGTAAAGCGCACCCCTTTCGCATTTCCACAGTGAACAACCTACACAAATTGAAATAGGTTTGTGTCTGATACATGAGTAAGACTTATGTATCCGGGTTCATTTAAAAGTAGAGTAGCTAAAACGGATATTATTACTTACAATAATAATGTTGAAAATACCAAAGAAAACAACAGAAAAACTGAACTTGAGCAAGCATTCAGTTCAAGCTGGTATTACTATGTTTGCTTTCAATTGAATTATGGTGGCAGGCATGCAGAAAAAATATCCTTGTTGAGTGAAACTATTTTATTATCTTTCACGTCTGGAAAACTGTAGTTCAGTTCACACACACATTACATGCATGCATGAAATTCTTTTGCGGTCGGTTGGTTATTAGGTTGATTTGTTTGCTTTACTTAAACTGTACTATTCATGTCATGCATACATAATGCGTAAAAAGTTGCGTATTCTCAAAATGCTTTTTGCTTGAAGAATATATAAATGCTCTCTTTATTTTTTGGTACAATAAAAGAATTCTGAAATGGATCTGTCTACTCTCGCTCTCTGAGCTGTCTTAAAAATAAAGTTCTGAAATTGGAACACACAGGCTGGTTGTCATTATGATTGCTTTACCTGTGAACGTTCCTGGATAATCCAATTAATCCCGTATACGGGTGATATTAGAGATGACGTAGGTTTACTGCAACAAACTTCACAAAAAATTGATTTAAACTGAAGGTATTCACGCTTTTGCAGATCAGTAACACTACCACTTTCTACACCAACAAATAGTTGCGAACTGGCAGGATTTGGGGCCTCAGAGAGATTTTATACCTGGCGATTTTTTCCGCAATTCCTCAATCCTACTTATGAAATAGTATTGTATTTGTGTAGCAGTAAGGCAATGAAGTTTGTGTAAAATAAAGGCTTATTGCAGAAAACATAAATGTTTTAAAACAAGAAGAAAATTGTAATAAACTTTTGAAAGAATTGTGTGAGTGGGTATCTTTCACGAGCTTTTGCGGAATCCTCTTCATGGCATTGTAAGGATTGCCTAGTTTGCATTTTCTGTAGTTTATCAGGATGAACGCGATATTCAGGCATTGCAACAATGAAGGACTAGCATGTATAATATGATGGGTTGGCGTTCAAAATACGGGACCTGCATCAATGTGAATATCATATACAAACTGCACCCATTCTTTACTCTATTATATAGCGTCTCATTCCTCAAAGAGTAGTTTGAAACGAGCTTTCCTGCAAAAAAGTATGCGTTGCAACTTGCTTTTTACTTGGGCTTCTTGCGTACATGACGGAATGAGCATACGTTTGAAAACAACTTTTGCTACATATATTTTCTTGATACACTTTGTCTGTACTTAGTTTAATATTGAAAGTTCATTTCGGCTTGTATATTAAAGTATAGTTTTTTTAAATGCTAAAGTTTGAAGAGCATTATTTTAATAGGTTTACGCGCATTTTAAATTAAAATGTTGACTTTGTAGAGGTAAATGCTTACATATAAAATTTATGTATATTTTAAGACTTGAATACTTTGTAATGCAATATTTTCTGTTGATATTCATCGTATTAGCTTTCTTTAAATGAATCCCATTCATTTCAAATGTAAAGCTAATACCTCAGCAATACCTTTCGTTTTTACGAATTCAAAAACTACATGATGACTTTGGAGTAGGTGTCTATCCGTCGCCAGACTTGCATTGCATTTAACAAGTAAAAAATGTTATGGTTTTCGTTTAATATGAGCTGGTTTGATGAGTGTTTGTGTTGAGCTGATTTAAAACAATAAATGCAGGCATTGCACTATGAGGTTTTTGTTTACGTAAAATAATTTAATTTTATGGGCAAAATCACAAATTCAATACAATCCAAAACAAACACGCACGTACTTATCATAAATTTTATGACTCATCATTTGTTGCGATTTGAAATAAAGAAGATGTCATCAATAAAATTTCATTTTAGGCAAGCAAGTCATGTTCTTCTTTTAAAATGTTTTTGTTTTCAGCGTCTTACATCCTGTACCTGTCTCCCTGCCAATTTATTATCTTGGTCGCTTTGAAACTTACGGTCAAAAACGTTTTGTACAAAAATAAGGAAACGAAGTCACCAGGAAAGACACCTTTAGGTTGAGGTCACCTTTTTCTTACCTATTTTTCGATTAGTCGGTCAATGTCAATGTCAAATGAAGAATCTTCAATGTACCAGGAAAATCAAGAGTGCTTGCTTCATGCAAATGCACAGTGGAGATCCTTGAGCTCTTGAGGGGATTATAAAACCAGGATACAAATCCCTTCCTGAAAGAAGAGTCCTTGGCATCAATTTTGTTATGGACGTTACAATACAATACATTTACACAACATGTCGTATTTTTATCTTCACCATCTTCAAACACACCTTGTCGACGCTCTTTGTCAAGTTCATAGAAATATTTTACGGGTGAATAGGTAGGTATATTTTCTTTGGAGCTGGTTCCTGATCCTTAGAAAAAGGTTTCAGAGACGCATTTACGGTGCATTGAGATAAAAAAAATGTACCCCTTAAAATGCATAAATACTTCTTAGAATCTTTAAAGGGATTACCCCAACGTATAACATTAGCATTGCATCATTTTGTTTACTCGTCTTGTTATTCTCCTGGATTTCTCTTCTCCCTTAAATTAATCTTAAGGGTAAAAATGCATCAAATTGTAGGTATACACACACATACACACCTGCATACATAAAATTACTTCAGGAAGTAAAATGCAAGCTGCTTAATACAATTCTTCATAAAATCTCTGTCCGCCCTTGACTCCTACCTGAGGAATCCCAGAAAACGGTCTAATGGCCCGCCTAAAGACCTTGAAAAGGAATCCAAGTGCCCAATTACAGTCTCTGATCTGGAAAATGCCGTAGATCAAGTCCTACCTGTACTAAAAAAGCGATTCCAGCGCAGGTAGAAAAACGCCTGTGCCTGCCTCAATTTTTCAGTTTCAAACTTCCAGTCTCAGCCATCACACGTATCTTTCTGAGTGAGTTTGGTGTGAAGTGATAAATACAGTGCCTATATACACTTACCTGGAAAATCTTACTTTTTGAGAAAAAAAACTTTGGATTTTTACATCGCCTCAGAAATTTTGGTAAGATTCTTTTTTTCATTCGAAGTTTCTGAAAAATTTCCAAAGGAAAAACCCCCCATTAATATTCTAAAAATTTAGGTAAACCTATAGATAAAATTGGTTATTTCATCGGAATTACATAAAGGGCATAAGCATAGCGTAACCTCATTTAATTCAATAGATAAGCTTGATTTTTTATATGCACACTGCGATTAATCAGATGAATTATATTATATTCTTGATACTGATAACTTCAAGTGTAATCCTACAGTGTTAAAGAGAACCAAGCGTGAAAAGAGTTCATAACAATTTGTGAATGAAACAAGGTAGCTTATGAGAGCACACGCCAACACAGTCTTGAAAGCACGTTCACACATCAAGCATAAAAAACTTTTCAAGTGCAAATGCAATAATGAGTTGCAAACCTTAAGCCTTGCAGTATTGTACGCAGGGCATGAAGTATATAGCAGGTGTATAAGATGGGATGAGAACAATTGTAAAATGCATTATTGCACTTGAACACTTGTGCTTCCTCCAACCTTACTTTTTCCTCTACTCCCACAGTTCTTCTCTGGCATAACAATATAGGTTAGTAAGAGCATGAAAAGAGGGGCAGCAGGCTGTGAGTTTCCGTTTTGTCACATAAGACGAGCATATAGTAGCATTACACACATTCTCAGTTGTAGCGTAGGAGAAATAATGAATG
Source organism: Orchesellides sinensis (assembly GCA_027744375.1). Taxonomy (NCBI): domain Eukaryota; kingdom Metazoa; phylum Arthropoda; class Collembola; order Entomobryomorpha; family Orchesellidae; genus Orchesellides; species Orchesellides sinensis. The sequence goes on along the minus strand of JAHZNG010003818.1, from coordinate 5,990 downwards.
TGTAGTAGTATCATGTACACCGGACGTGAATTTAAGAATATGACTATGACTACATAGTACATGATGGGGGTATAACATAATATTATTACTTTGTTGTGAGAGAAGAGTAAACCAATTAGTAGTTTTTACTTGCATTATAATATTCCCCAACATTTTTGCATGCATTTGGTAAAAAAATGGTTTCACTGGCTTGAGCATTGTTTACCCCAGGTGCAAGTTAGAATTGAATTCCTTGTGGATGACTCTCCTTCTCTTGGAAAAATAGGAAGAGATGTGGGGGTATGTATATGTGTGCACCATAGTCATCCACAAATGCAGCGAAACTTTTTTTAAAAATTTGTTTCAAAAAGAAGGGAAAACTGGCTCAAGAGTAGGAGTGGTCACGTTGCAGATCAAAACTGTATGCATTTACATATGTATTGTTTGTTTGCATGTATTTTTTACCCATTCATTTTGTCTACGTGCATATACGTACCTACGTGCTTGTTAGTAATTCTCTGAAATTATCGTATACTATATGACAAAATCACTATAATATTTGAATAGTAAGTAAACCGTCTAACATGCCAATTGTAATAAAACATGTATAATATAATCATCCCAAGAAAACCTACAAACTCGCTGCCGGAAGTCATTGTTGCTGTGGATAATATAGTTATACTTAATGATGAGTGTGACTTTAACGTTAGCAAAAGAGCAGATCCTGTATGCATTTTTAAAGCATACAAGCACAATGCCATCTTTTATATCACACAAAAGCCTCAAGTTAAAAGAGGATTCATTCTTGTGTGATTCTTAAAGATGATAATAACCACACTCAGAGTTTGACTAGCTTTTTTGAGACGTTTAATGACTACGATCATTTATACATGTGATGATGAATGCTGTTACTGCTCTTTTGTGTCTGTCAGTCAGGATCTTAATTTGTTTTCATGAAAAAGGAATCTTCGGTGAAGTAGACGGTAAAAGAATGATAATTATGATGATAACACACATAGTAAGTATAGGAATAAGAGGATCTGAGCTTCTTTTCTTTCCTTGTTGTGTCTTTAAAAAAAAGTTGGGAAAACGTTGACTGACTGACTAGCCAACTTGTGATGATGATAATATAGCATTTTAATACATCACCACACTACCGACCTTTTTTTGGTGCATTTTAACAAGATGAGCCTTTTCGTCATCTTCACTTTGTGAATGAAGAGAAAGATAAAAAAGCGAGAATCGAAAAAGCCAACTAAAATTCAATGTCTGTGACGACGGAAAGTTGCCATTAGCAATGTAGTGTGGTGGCTTTTGCTCTCGTACACACAATTCAAATGAGGTTACGGTTTGGTATTCACATAGGTATAGGCAAAATATGCAGGTATTGAATGAGTGTACCTAAAGACTCAACATTATTTTGCTATGTAACAGGGATGACTAATGACTACGTTAGACATTTAAGGCTTGTTTGTGTACAGACAAGAAATGCCCTTTTGATGAGAGGTCATTATTATTGTCAAGTCGCAATATAATTTTTTGAAGTAGGGACATGCATATTCCTTTTTGTTACTCTGTATCCTTAAGACAAAACCAAAGCAATTTAAAAATTACGTCTAAATCGCGTTCATCTTCATCACGGTTACATGAGTATGACAGCCACCACACATGTGTGCATTTTACAATGATGGTACTCGGTAAGCAACAATAATTTTAAAGAAGAGTTGATGAATCACTTGAATTTTTAAAGTGAAAGTTAAAATAGGCGATTTGGAGGAGACCTTTAACTAGCAACATGCATAGCTAAGGGGCTAAAGATGAAAAAAAGTGATGAAAAAACTGAGGGAAAAAAATGCAGTATGTTTTTATGACGCGGCATTTAACAGGAGTGGTGTGCACTGATATCATAGCATGTGTGCAATAAAAAGCAGCAACATATATGGGCGAAGTTCATGAGCTTTTTACGATTTTATTGGCATTTGCAGTCCACATGCACCTGTCTATTTGCGAAGCAAGCCCATAAAAAAGTTATTATGTGTGTACCTATCTCGATTAGACGGAGATGATAATGTGATAGAAAACTATGATGTGATAAATTTTGCAATATCCTGCGATAGGTATGAGAAATGCAGCTAATGTAATAATGTATGAGTGTACGTACACCTGGCTAAAATATTCGTATTGTTTCATTGATTGTTTTTTCAGAAGGGGACATTATCTGACAAAAACTTTCTGGGCAAAATGAGGACTGTGTTTTTGATAGCGTTTATGATTGGGATGACCACTGCTGCAATTCAGCAGCGGTCATCTCCCGTCTACCAACCCAGTGTGACTTCTGCAGGGTCAACTACCACCTCTGTCAACTCATCACCTCTGAAAGTGTCATCTCTCACGACCCCAATGACACCAGCACCTCCCATGCCAACTCCACCACCTCAACAGGTTGCTCAAGCTCGAGAAGGTTTGGTTGCTGATTCCACCATGATGCAGCCTTCGGCTGCTAACCCGTCCACTCCTTCTCAGGTTAAACACTTTACGCTGAGATTTAATAGCTTTTGTGTGGACCTTTTCATTTTATTGCTCGTTTTCACTCTATTTAACCATCAAATTTTCCGTCAACGAAAGTTCTCTTTGTTGCTCAAACGTTTTATAGTACCTGCATTACCATTACCATTTCCTAAATGGCTTTTTGGATAAAATTAAATTAGCTTCATAATTTCCTTCCTGACTTTAACTCAGTTAGACAAAAGTAAACTTGTTGTTGCGTACCAAACTGTCACGGTCATTTAATGTTGGAAGATCCCTTTAATTTCAAGGACAATAGGTATACTGAATATATCTTAGATTCGATTTTGAAAAGGGCCTTTTATAAGTTAGGAGAGAGTGCATAATCATATAATCGGATCATCAACTCTTTCCAAACTTATAAAGTCTCATCTTACACAAAAGAATTTTAGAATTTTATTGGATGCTAACACTCCTAATAACATTAGTTTTTGCAGTGGTGGTAGCAATAGCCTTTATAGGATTTCGTTTACGTATATAGCAAAAGCTGGTTAGAAAGCAGTGCGTAGTGCATGACTAATCCCATCTCAAACTAGTGCCACTCAGCATAAGAGTTCACACAACGGCCAAAGTATCACAGTTTAAAATGTTTATAAATGTGAATGAATGTATATAATGCGTTGTGACTTGATTCCCGTCTACTCCTTCACAACTCAAATTATAACAATCACAAAAAACTGCTTCCTTTCTCTTGGCAAATCACTGTACTTTTTTGTGATGCAGAGGATGAGATAATACTTTGAGCCAACTAAAAAAAGTATTATTACGACTACTCTGATATTATTAATTAGACTAATTCCACGTGTTCTTTAAATTTTAATGCTTGTACTATGAATGATAGCTACTTATTAGTAAAATGTAGTAGTGTGCTCGTGTATACTACTCAAATTAGTGCAACAACAGCTAAGTTGATGTACTCTTGATGAGATCAACATGAAAATGGAGAGTGAAACTTGACATAAAAGAAGAGTATTATTTTGGCAAAGGAAATGCTTATAAGGATGCTGTATAAAATGAGATTTATTTTTATTTTATACATATTTTGTTATTATTTCTTAGAACTACTTTGTCTACTATTATCCCCACAATGGAGTTTCGCCAAAGCAGCCCGACGGTTCCTCCATTTGGAATTGGGGTGGATGGGGTGATGTTGCTGTTGGAGCTGGTTCCCTTGCTGCAGTTATTGCTGGGGGTGCAATCCTCTACAATCGTTACGGGACTGAAGTGAAATCTAGGGCTCTTCGAGAATTAAAAGATTTGACAGCTGAAGATGCAGCAAGAATGGCTCGAGGCGTTTTACGGGCTTTGGAGAAATTCTCTACTATTAACAACCACTCAGAATAAGATTCCTAAGTCTGGTTGGGAACAAACTTGGGAGAGGGAGAGGAGCAGGCAGTCGTCTTTCTATGTAATGTGTACAATCTCTGAGAGAAAACAAACAAAGCGAAGAGAAGCCATTTTTTGTTGTTGTTTTTTACTCAATTTTTTTCGTTAACTTGTTACTTCCAACTCTTTTTGCTCAAAAAAATAAATTAGGGTATGTTTTTGTAACCTTGAGCTGATATTTTATCTCTTTTTGGATATAGTATACATTTCTACCCATCTTTGTATAAATATACATAATACATAATATAACATTTGTAATCACAAGGCACTAAATAATTTTAATGTTAATTTACATAAACATACTAATATTTTGTACGTGTGTTGAAAACTAACATTGTCAAAAAAATGATATAAAAGCGTCTAGAGCTTCATACACAATGGTTGATATTACTTCCCATTTCGAACTTTAAAACATATATAACTGTCCTTTTACAGACATGTGCGCAAGTAAAGGTGGCATTCCATAAAGAACGAAAACGTAGGTGGATGGCGGATATTTATAAAAAATGTAATGTTTGAATTGGTTGTAATGACCTGATTTTAATTGAAAATGCATGAGAGCAAAAAAAAAAACGGATTTTATCCTAAATTTCAAACAAAACGTGGAATTCATCCGTTTTGTATGCATACGTATATCCCCCTTTCACTCGGGCGTTCTGTGGTTCGCCCTGGTATTAAAATTTTCATTCTAAATATTCAGGTATGTCATATAGTGTCATAGTGTTTTGTTTGAAGTACGAAATGTCTGAACTAGTGGAACCTGTTTTCTTTTCCTTTTACCCTACACCATAATGTAACACTAACTGCATTATATAATATTTTATTATGTGTTCATATTCATGCATTTTAAGATTACATTACGAAGCATTTTTTAAGATATCTATGTGTGCTATCTGGATTTCATCGTTTTAAGTGTTCTTATATATAATGTATGTATTTGTGGCCCAAATGATTTTCTGATTTCATACGTTATACAAACTCTCAATATATTTTTACCGTAATTGAAGTCTTCACACTACTGCCTCATTTTCGACTGATCTACTGAATTCAAGTGAATGTGTTACAGAAAGTTATAGATTCATTGTATTACCTTTTAAGGTACATGTAAGAGTACCATGATCAAGGGAACAATATCAGACAGATACAGGGAGTTGAATTTTAGTAATCATTAAAAACCTTCAGCATTGGCTTAAAAGCATTATGCAACTATTGGAGACATTTATAGCCATACAACAAAACTTAAACTAAAACCAACTACCTAATGGTGAAACTAGTTAATTATCTTAACATAACATTCACCCTTCATGACAACAAATTCTTGTACGTGCTTCTCTAACCCAAAATAAACTTGAGTAAACATATTAATCTTCTTCCATTTAACCAAAACTCATTTGTTAAAACCCATAAGAAACCATATATTTTGGGTTCGATTAAAACAATTGTAATAAACAACCTTCTTGTTGACCGTATTACTTTGTTTTTACTTGATTTGAATAGACTGTGGGTGTCCACAAATGAAACATTCAAGGGTCCCTAGTTTACAGTTTACACCCATCACAATGATAGACAACACATTATAAATCCTTATTAGCATTGTACCTTTTGAATATGTGCACTTGTGGTAAACAAGGTGAAAAGAAAAGTGAAGTTTATTAAGAAGTCTAAAAACCAAGATCGTGATGTGGTTACGCTACAACAATCACATTAGCACGCTTTTTAAAGAAAAAATCACAAACTTGCGTAGATGAAGTTATGAAAAGGTTACACACACATACTTTAATGTCTACAATGCATTAATAACAAAAAAAGGAAGTCAATGATAACAGTGAAATTACAAGTGTTATCGTTTAAACACAAGAGAAGTTTGTTTTCATTGATATTTAATGCGGCATTCAATATTCCTTTAATGAAAACTGTTAAGCTTTGTTTTTCTAAATTAAAACTATTCTTGCAAATTTTGTGAATTTTAATCTATTTTGTAAATTCATCTTAACGATTAATAAATTATGTTTAATCTTGAAACTAATGTACAAAATTGATATAATAAATACATATGAGTA
>JAHZNG010003817.1:0-13834 GCA_027744375.1 Orchesellides sinensis | reverse complement strand
ATTTTTATATCCCCAGCTGGCATGAAATTGTATGAACCTGGACCTGTTTTGTATTTGTAGCTTTTTACTAAATAAATAACTTGATAAACATGTGGATCAAACCTAAAAAAATCCAGCTCACAGACGATTAAAAATGGAGATAAAATTGGTAAAAGATGAAATTATGGGTGACCCTTAAAATAGTTGCATGTATGCGTGTATAAGAAAATTTGAAACCTTCTGGTGGAAACTTGCGTGTATACTGGCGTTTGTTTAGTACATTATGTTCTTTTACAGCTATGACTTTAACACTAATTGTATCAGATTTGTATCAGATTGGGTTTTTAAAGGTATCTATTATAAGTCGGAAACGTACATTACCACTTTTTAAAAAGCTCTTCCACTCTCTGTATTTAACACATACATATGGTACCTGGCACTGTGAGATAGCTTGTGCCATGAATCAATGTTTAGTAGCGTCAGAGTGTGTTAAGTACAATTTTATTCAAAGTTGTCAGTTAGCTAGGAGATAATAAAGCAACCATGTAATGTAACTGGATAGTAGAAAAATAACTGAAATTGCACAAACTTGTTTTTCTCGTCGAAATCTCATGTGGTGTGAGCGCGCATGGAAAATTCCCAAGTTTATGGAGATACCCTTTACTTAGTTGAGGTAGGTATTTATAAAGGTGAATGTATGGGTTGTTGAATATAAGTATAGTTTGGATTTACCTAAGTACTCAAGCAAAATTACAAATATAAAATATAGACTTTCATTTGACTTCGGCAATATTTATTTATTCCCCTTCTCTGCAATCATGTTTATGAAAAAGTTTTTCATTATCTTGTTGAATCTCCTACGTAGCCGTTGTCCTATGTGTGCCTTTATGTTTTGAACTAGTATTTTATGTACGTTAACTCGACTAATGATGTTTTCATTAGTTTTGAAGTGAAAAACTATGTTTTTGCAATCTGATTTTCAGATGAAAATTTAATCAAGCAGTCGAAGAGTCTGTATGCATTGGAGCATGGAAAATTATCTATCACTTTTGTCATACGATGTACTGCACATATGTACTGGTCAATTTTTCAGTCTATAATGACTGGGGGCACATAATAACACCGAATTTATAAGTAAAAACCCATTATATCTTGAACTACTCGGATGGCTTCGGCATCGGTAAAAGTAAAAGTATTTTTTTAATTGTAAAATGCTACCATCCACCAAATGTTTAATGTTTGCTTATGCACCACCACCTTAAACTGTACAGGTACTATTCTAGATTCCAATACTAAGTAAGCCGCAATGCTAGTTTTTAAACTTTGTGGAACTGGATTAGTAAAAAAATCGCTGATCCACTACTGTCTGTGACATATGGAGCTGAAAAACGTGAGTTTCTTCCAGAAACTTTCCGGGACTAGTTTGAAAGTATCTTCGTTTTCTGGCAGCATGCCAAACGTGGAAAATCTGTGTTATAACAAAATCACAGCATAATTTTTTCATCTGGTTCATGTTTACTTTATTTATTTTAAATGCCTGTGCATACATAATTTATCCCCTACATACATAGAGAGCTAGGTTAGAGAAGGGTACATGCACTTATAATTTGATGCTTAGGTCTAGGATATTACCTTTTCAAAGGCGCATACGGTGAAAATTGCAATATCTCTCATATACTTATTTACCTGCTGTATGAGGAAGAACATGGCATAATGTCTTCTCAAGATATTTTCCTGTACTTCATATGTACATCTTTATAATACAAAATATGAGCGTCAACTGCATAGCTAGGTTTGGTGCCAACGTTGGGTGCAAGAAATGCTTTTACATGTATGTACATATTCTAGTGAATGGTCTTTTCCACGAGCTTTGTGAGTGAATTTATGTGAATGCTTTTGAATTTTTGTCGCATTTATATGTATTATGTAACATGTGATTATATAAAAAATATTGACGCTGGGGAATGTAGTAGTAGCAAAACATCAGAGAGAAGAAAAAAAAGTTGGCCATGTTTGGGTCCAAACTCCCTTTTAGTTGCTACTTTTACTTGATTTTTTCCCCTTTCTTTCTTCTTTGCAACTTTACTTCAATACACCAAAAGATATGGATCTTTTCCGCTATAACTATTGTATCACAAAGATCAAGTTCTTCCTCTTATGTTATACCTATTCAGAAAAAGGACTAAAAACTTTCTCACACCAGCCTTTCATTCTTCACAAGCACTTGCCATTAAACGTAGACGTTACGCACCATCAGCAATCACCATCACCAGTTTATAATACCTAAGTTCAATTCAGCAGGCAGTAACCCAGTAAAAAATCGAACTACTTAAAGGCACATATGTATGTGAATGGACTTGAAACACAATCTTACCGTAGTAAAAAAAAGAGTATATATGTATCTACCGGACGAGTAAGTTGAACTGTCTGCTTCCCGACTTGCTTTCCCCAAGAGCAGGTAAATATGTAGTAGACACACAAATGTAATGTAAAACTGGAGTTTCCCATGCAAGGAGTAGATGTTAAAAAAAAAGAAGTCAAAAACCGTAACGATGCCACAGTGCCCAGTCAGTAAGAGTGTAAGCTCAGTAATCCCTTTAATCTCCTTTTTGCAAGATGAAAATCTTGAAAGCTGAGGAAATTCTATGTGTACCTAGTTATATGTGGATATATGCATACAATGACTTGATTCTTGTCTGAATATAATGTACTACAAAGAGAAAGGATTGTATGGCAAAACTCGATCGGTGAAAAGGCCGATCGTTAATCCCTTTTCATTTAATCCTAATTCCCGACACTTCTGGTGATTCCACCGATCATGAAACACTGTGTAGTAAAAAATTGCTTACTCCGATCATGACCTGTTTCCTCCTTAACCTGTATCAACTTTGTTGGTTTTTATGCATAATACAATGACTCTAATAACTGGTATGATCAAATGTATGTAAAGCACAGAGTGTATACATACGTACATACTACATACATATCATACATGCCCAGTTTTTTTTATGTTTTTCTTTCGGTGTAGGTTGTATTGGACACTAACTAAGAACATTTTGTCCATATGTCCCGTGAGCCACGTAAACGAACCATGTATTTTCTTACGGTTACGGCAACGTAAAGGAAAGTTACATGTTCTTAGTGTCTATTATATACATATAACATATAACGTATGGCAGAACGGTTACGTAGTTAGGATTTTCATGTAAACTTAGAAAAAAACTGCAATTATCATGTTCTGTTAGGTTAGGTTAGGGGAAAATTACAATTTCATGTGTTCTGTTAGGTTAGGCTCGAATAAACAGCAATTTTATGTTTTCTGTTGGGTTAGGTTCGAATTGCTACGCAAGCTAACCTAATCGTAAGTTCGGTCAACACTGTACACAAAAGACGTACAAAGTTCTTCTTTTATGTTTTTAACCTAACCTAACCTTTAATATGGATATCTGGATCCTGGAGGCTAACTTCAAAGTTGATACAAGGTAAGGAAGCAGGTCATGATCGGAGTAAAATATTTTGTACTACTCACAGTGTTTCATGATCGGTGGAATGCCCAAAATGAGATCGGCTTAGAGCTTAAAAAGGTTCTCAGAAAGGGCGTTTCATTATCGGTGAATTGACCGAAAAAGGTAAAGGCTTAGGGGGAAAACGTCAGAAAAAAGAGTCCCTGCATGATCGGTGGTCTAACCAATCGAGATCTTAGATGCTACCAGAGAAAGTGTTAAAGCAGCTTTATGCTCAAGTTTTGTCTGTGTGTCTATCAGATTCAAGAAAAGGTCGGGTTTGTAGAACCCAACCAATATCGTAGTACTCAGGAAAACGAGTTTTTACAGGTATTCAAAAAAAATTCACAAAAGGAAAGCCTGCTGAATAGATTATGCCCTGTATCAGTCAATCATTGTCAAAGGTCGTCTGTAATTCTTTATGATCAAAGTGATCCAAGTTCATACATGTTATACAATCTATACATGAACGTATTTCAAAGTTGGTTTATTCTTTTCCTATAATTCTTTATGCCTGAGTCCCGTTCATCTATCTAATAGTTATAGTTAGTAAAAACAATCCAAGAACAGTCTCACGCTGGACAGGTATCTACTACCCATCTATCTCCTACGTTATTGTGTACATACATACATCCATGCGTTTAATTTTTATACACTGGATTCACTCGTGCTTTTATCAGAGTGAAAGAACTTGAGCTGCATTAGTTTGATCGTACTCCGTCCTTTTTATGAGAATACTCGTAAGAAAGGAATGAAAAGGGGAGTTGATTTCGTGCCTTCTGCTCTACTCCTATCGTAGTTATACTCCTGGCTCGTCTTAGATTTTTTTTCGTTCCTTGAATTCTTTTACTTTATACTCTTTTTCTTTTCTTCCCCCAGACTTTTTTTTTCATCTTTCTTTTTATCCTTGCCTGACTGATGGTATACTCATATTAGGATAAGGCTTGAACCGTTTGAGCAGTTGCCGAGAATTTTATTTTCTTCTTGCAGGTAGACAAGAGAATAGAGAAAATAATAAAATTATCCGTACATATCTACAACATTACTTTCTCTATTGTTATTTCTGTTGTTGATGTGGGAAAGACTAAAACGAATTCTTTTCTTGCTTCTTGTGAGAATAGCTTGTTATTCAATCATCTAGTTGTATGCTAACTTCGTTTACGCTTATTATTACGCTCATCATATAGATCTGGATATAGAGACATATATACATCATTGTATAAGTATCCACTTTGTTACTTACATACGTATACATAGAATGTATAGCTTTGTTTCATTTTTATTAAACTATATAATCGCTGAATTGAAAATTTACAAAGTTCCCACGTTCTAACGTTGTATATGAAAAAAGCTTGTGTAGTTAGTCTGTATATGTTGTTAGTCAAGATGGATACTGACAGTGCCACAGTGAGAGGACATTGGGATAGATGAACAGTTCAATGAGACGTGATGCCTATTGATTTTCTTGTTTTTTCTTTCTCTTTTTTCAACTCTAGGTGACTTTGGCCATTTCTATCCTTATTAGTCTCCATGTGTTCTTTCTCCTGGTTGTTGAAATCATTCCTCCTACAAGTCTGGTTGTCCCGCTACTAGGAAAGTATCTAATCTTTGCCATGATCTTAGTTTCTATCAGGTGAGTGTGTCTTCAGATAAGTAGAAAATTGTAAGAATGCTTAGAATGAACGTCAACGTATTATTAAGTGGATAGAGATACTTGATATTATAATTTCAGTTCACGTTTGAGAAGCTTTAACATGTACAGGTAGATATCATAATAGCATGTTAGCAAGAAAATACTTCGTGCTTGATAATAAGATTGTTGTGACATAGTACATTATACATCTGTAGATGTCATTCCTTTTTTATGGATTATACCGGAGGGAAAGTAAATCAAAATACGTCGTTAGAAGGATAGCACAAAGGGGAAAACAGGTTTTTTTTACCAACCGCGGGCATATATTTAGCTTAAGTAGTGTCATTCTTACTTAAATAAATGCACTCACCATCCTATAAATTTTGTATGCATTTAGATATCAATAAAAGTTTCATAAAGGAAAAATAGTAATAGCACTTTTTCCAAATTACCAACCAAAATTGGAAGTGGTTGCAGTAGCTCCTAAAAAATGGAAAGCTCTTTATTAGGCACATACTTCTAAACCATGGAGAAATTCTATAATGATACCATAATGTATTTTTAAGGATGAAGAAGCCCACATGCCCAATTTAAAAGAGAGTATAAAGTCGACTGTGCAAATTACTTGGCATCTTTTTAGGATATCGATGTAGGAATGAGAAAGTCAATAAAATTGCGTTTGATTTTCAGAAGAGCTTTTCATTTCACCAACGATGGAAAACTTTGGGAGTTAACTAAAGTTGATGTAGAAAAGGGTAGAAAGAAAGCAACCACGCTATTTTTCCTCTCTCTCTCTCTCTCTCATTCTCTCCAACGTTAGATACTTCATAAAAAAGAGGTATACGTATTCCGCGTAGGTTGAGAGCCGCAAAACAAAGGGAGCTTTATTAAAGTGAAGAATGCCTGGCTCACTCGAAAATGCAGGATATTATTACTAGAGTCTGAGAAAGAGTGCTAGTAATGGCTTTTAAGTGTTACCTGAAGGCAGTCTGTTGTGTATAAGCTCTTGTGAAAAGGTAAAGAGATGGAAAAGTATTATTACTAGGATTATCACCATTATATACGAACAATATGTATATCACTGATTGACAATATGCTGAATAAGAGGATTGGTTAATCTCCAACCTAGCTTATGCATCTTTAGAAGGAGACGAAGATGATATACATAAAAAATGATTATAGAAGAGTGCATATGCATACTTTCTTTTTTGTAGTGCATTTTGAAAAAGAGGATATGATGAATGGAACGATATATAAATTTTGTGAATCTATTAAGTTTAAATTTATTGCGAGGATTCTGTAGGGCATAGCCAAAATGCGTGACTGAATTTAATGGAAAGTTTAACGTAAAAATTCAGGATGAGTTTTCAACACGTAATTTTTTCTTTATAAGATGCCATTTTTATTTCCATCGTAGTCAAATCTATAGTGGGTATATCTTGGGCAACTGTCTAGCACACAGATGTGTGGAAATATCGCTGTCTATAAAAACTGACAACGAAAAAAGCAAAAATTGGGAGAGACGATTGATTGAGTATGACGAACAAGTTGGTTAAAGTAGTCAAGAGATTTTCAAGCATGCATGCACAATTTCATGATATTCCTGCGCATCCCACCAATAAATTTGTGAAAGTTTTTTGTGTATCTACAAAATAGAATTTCTCCATTTCATCCTGCAGTAAAAAAAATTGGAGTGAAATGAGCTGTACGCTTTATGTGTAATAATAATTGCAAGCGGTGATGGTGAGGCAGTAACATCATCTAGTTTAATACTTGAGCTACCACATCTTGGCTGCGGGTACACATTCCCGTTGCATTTACTTTCCAATATAGTCAATTTTCCAGAATTTTTTTGGTTGAATATATACATATCTTATATATTTAGACGTGTGGAGAGTTATGTTATGTGAGGGATGTGCATAAACAGTGGGAAGCTTAAGTTTACAAGAAAAGAGGCCGTAAAGAAGAGTAAAATACGATGTAGATTGTAAAATCGATGAGGTAATGAAGCCGGATAAGAAATTTGTGATGTGTTTTCAGCATATGTGTAACGGTAGTCGTTCTCAACGTTCACTTCCGTTCTCCACAAACTCATACGATGGCACCTTGGGTTCGCCGCGTGTTTCTACACATCCTCCCGCGACTACTGGTGATGCGAAGACCCCATTACTCCATCGATACGCATCGGTAAGTCCAATGTAATCTGCCAGTGGGAGCTCTCCTACTTGTCCTATTTGTTTGAATATCCCCAATGCAATTTTTAAAAGAAGAGAAAGCACAATATTGAGGAAAACGGCAATGGTAGTCATGAAGATGTTGAGTAGCAAGAGAGAAAGAAAAAAAATATTTTAAACGTAATAGGATATAAACTGATTTGTGGGTACATGCAAGAAATATATATATACTTGTAGTGTTGTCCATGCTACCCCAATACAATACACCAAGTTGTTGTGTAGTGGTAGTGCGAGTGTTGTAAATAAATTGGTAATACACAACAGGAAGATGAAAACCAAGATGAGTGAATGTAATATTGTTACTATAACTCGTTAGGCGAAACTTTCAGAAACATGTCCAACAACTTCACTCCTGGAGACTTTCACTTTACTACTACTCATTTTCATTTTGTTGTCAGCGAATCAATGTATGTACTCTGTATTGGGTAAGATAGGTATATAGGAATGTTAGTTGAAGTTGAGTTGTCTGAATTCCTGCTGACACCAGGAGACCACATAAGTACGGAAATTCATTGAAAAAATTAAGGTAGCTTTAGGGAAAATTCGTAGCAAATCTCTGATGGGTTTTTTACAAATTTGCTGATGATCTCCAATGTAGGGTCTCAAGCTGGGAGAGAAAATGATAGGAAACCGTTTTTTTTTTCATAAAAAGCAACACACAGCTTAGACGTCTGAGCAATACATTGAATGTGTATAGAATTATGTTGTGTATTGTATATCATTTTGGTGTATAATGTAAGTAATGAGGAGTATCCTTGCTTAAAGAGGCTTCATTAATGTACAGGTATTTTAATAAGAGCCACATCCAGATTTGTTCATTACAAAGAAAGTACATTCATTATATATTATATATAAGCTGGTGAAAAACGACGCTCCCCATTACATCTATTTTATCTTATAGTCATAAAAGAGGGCAGAGATATTTGTGGAAAATGGTGGCATTCACAAGAGTGGAAGCATCTGTTTGTTGAATAGGTTTTCATTAGTTCGAGTCATTAGATTCAACCTCACAGAACTGCAAGTCCTTCTTGCTGAACGTTTAATTATGCTACTAATGTAAAAAGTGTCTTCTACGAAACTGCTCCATTCCATTATTCCTTCGACCTTACACCAACCAAACCTTCCATAACATTCGGCTACCTTGGAATAGGTTTTTGTTGAGTGGCTCCGAGGCTCTTTCATTTATTATGTAGATGGGTAGTTGTTGGGAACGTATTCTTGATTGGTAGTTGAAAGGAGGAATGAGGCTAAGAGAAAACCGTCTACAGTATTTGGATAATATACTACATTAACGGGTACGCAGATCTGGTAAAAGTGCAAACAAACACAAATGCCTAAGTACAAACATATTTAAGTCAAGACTTTATTATATTTTTAGTTTTAGATGCACAACACATCATACGAAAGAAAGCACACAAAGCTATTGAATAGTTGACCATTACTGATGGTATTGTTGCGAAGGCATTTTTACAAGATACTACCAAACTATGCATACTCAAAACTATTTTTCACCACACAAATTTTTCCTATACTTTTACGTCCGCATACAATATCCATACAAGGAAGAGGCAATTGACGAGATATGAATACGCAAGCAGCCAGTTAAGGGGTATCATGGTGGGGGTTATAAAAATGCAAGCGTTGGCTTTAACTTTCACTCAGATGTACATGTTCATACTTCGGGACCGTTTACTTGTAACCAGGTTGAATAAAAAACCTACGGGACTGATTATGATACGGGAAAACAGGAAACCCATTGGGGATAGTTTCTAACTCGTAAATTCAGAAGTTGAACTAATGTAGGAGGAGGCTTTTTGGCACATCAACATCCTGCCGCTTTAGCCATACCATTGGGACTCGGCTGTGGCCCCATAAAATATTTTTCTTTAGTCATGTTGTGAAAGAAGATATAAAGCTTAGGGTCGAACTTTATGGGAATAGTGAAAAAAGCGTTGTGGGAAAGTCATTACCATGTATTTTAGGGCTAAAGTTCGAAGGCTGAGCTGTTTTATCGGAGCCTTGTGAGAGGTGACAGTGTGCTATATGCAATACTTAAATAGAGACATTTTATATTCATGGTATTATGTAAACAAAAGTGACATTTAGAAAGCGATATTGCTAAAAGAATGGGAAAAAGTAAAACGTGAGATAATGATCAGTTTAGAAATAAAGGGCGTTCTTAGTTTTTAATGCATCCATTCTCTTGAGAACGTTTTTAGCTTAAATGAGACATCTGATTGACAACTAGGAGCATTTGAAGTCATACAGTATTTTAACAGTGACAGTTTAAATGCTAAGTGTTTTTAGGGTTTTTTATAGCTAAAGCTGGATCAGGCTGATTAATGGTATCCAAGCCAATTATCAATGTTAAGGCTGATCCTAAGTATTACGTAGGAAAAGGAGCAGGGCACCGGAGTGATCTATTTCATTTTACATTTCATAATGCGTTTTGCTAAGGATTCTTTGTAATGCCCTAGATCTCCAGCTCCACTTTTACGCTGTTATGTGTCCTGAGGCTTGTCTTGTCCTCCATGATGGGGATTTGAGACTAGAATGAGAGAAGTGTTTGTGACACTGCTTTCTCAAACCCTTTTTAAGGAAGGCACTATAAGGTTGTACATATTTGTCTTGACGGAAAGAATGCTGAGTTATGTACGGTAGGAAAGTAATAACAATATTGGAGAGAATTAAAGTCTTTTGAAACAAAGTGGCAAAACGAGAGAAAGCAGAAAGAAAGGAAAGCAGGGTTATAGTGTAGCAGTAAATCAGAAGCATGAAGTTGTAGTTTTGCTGTTCCATTCACGAAACATTTGCTCTTTCCTTCTAGTTACCAATAGTGTCCTGACAGACTCGCTCGCTGTCTTACTACATAACATATATTTCATTTCTAGTTGTTCATTGCCACTTGCCACGGCCACACTTTATATAATGTGATTTCAGCAAGTTTACAAAATGGAAAAGAGCGCTAATAACGTTTTTCTGTGTCTGCGGACTTGAGCACATTTGTCTCTCCCAGCACATTGTGCTCCTATAGACACGAGCACAATTAAGGCATCATGTGGAAATCGCCATCTTGATGATGAAACCTCACCCGATTCCACTCTCTTCATTCGTTTGCCACCAAAAACTTAAAGGCATATTTTGTCCCAGGAATATATTTATGATGCTGTGTGAATTGAACCGTATTGCATTTGTATTATGTCAAGTGACATGATGATGAAGGACATATTACATTCGCTTCAATGAAATAAATTTACGAACAAAATTATTTTCTGAAAGGGAAAGAGGCAACACATTAAATCCTTATGCACATACAATGGCCATATAATAATACCAAAATATCGCAATCATATCTCTCGAAAATTTAATAAACACAGTAAACAAAAATTTTCTCTTCGAGTTGGAGCTACATTTCCAAACTTTATTGCTGTACTTCTAGTCCAATTCCAAATCAACCGTTTGCTTTTCTGCTCGCTCACAACTCACTTTCATGTCCTGATTTCATTTATGATATTTCTGATTTTCATAGGAATAAGTGGAAAGAAAGTGTACTGATGATTCGAACTGCCAACAACTCTACTTTCCATCATACAGATAGTTTCTGGCAAGAAGAGAGCCCAAACGACGTTCCACCACGATCTCAGTCTCCCTTGGAAGCCTGTCTTAGAAGGTACATCCCAAGTTTCGCATTGTATTTCCTTTCGCCTTCAACTTCAGCTTATGCTAGCCAAACATAAAAATTTACAAGCACAACAACACTACTGTCAATGTCCTACTTTACGCTGCTTTGATACTTTCACTTGCAGAAATATGAGAGTAATAAAAAATGCGAGAATGTGTTTGGAATTATAAGTACTGCACCCCAAGTGCTTGGATACACTTGAGTCCCAGAGTAATCTGTTCCCACCATGCATTATTTGACTTTGCAAAATTCTATAAAGCATAATACGAAATACATCTTTTCGCGGATATAGATCCAAATTCCAAATCTTCAAGTTTCTCTGCCCCTGCCACAACATAAAAGGAATACTGAATGACCCTATCGGAAATATTGATATGACTCTATGTATTGCAGAGTGAGAAGTAAAATATGTAATAATATTTTGTATCATTGGTTAGAGATGACGGAAGGGATAGAGTTGTAGTATAATCATTATCTCCGTGTCAGAAATGTAATTCGCGAAGACTTTGATTTGCTTTCACTTTCAATTTTTTCCTATCTCTGTATGTGTCATGTAGAATGGGAGACGGGACTGCAGGATGTCGCCTTCATGGCGGATACCCAAGTCATGATGGTTCTACGGAAAGTTGGCTCCCAGATGACACTTTGCCGTTGCCATCCCCGCTCATTCCTAAAACCACGATTCCTTGCTCTAATCGCAGTTGCGTCCAGGATTTCCATGTCCATCGTGCCTGTGCTGGTGTTCGTTTCATTGCCAGGCATACTCGCATCCAAGAAGACTCCACCAAAGTAAGGAAGATCAGTTTGATAATGTACACCATTGTAATATTCGTTACAAAAGTGCTTCCTAGAATAATTATTGCTATTTTCACTTGTTTCTTATTATCTCCATCACCGATAGCAAGTTCTATATCTGTGTTTTAAACGCTTTTGCACACATTCTACATACTTTCCCACAACAAAGGTTTCTATATACGCTTACCCACATATTAGGCATTGTTTGGAATCTCAGGCCCCAACTTTGTTTCCCACAAACTTTATAAATAATTCGACGCACCACTGCGTATGCCCACTGCTGTATGAATGATTGCATTACATTCATTTTACAATATTCTGTAGACGATAGTTATTTGCTTGTTTTTATTTGTGTGCATTGCCTTAAATTGTACTTATGCACATATTTACTTCAACTATACGAACAAACTTTGGAACTTATCTATTTCTCGCTATAACAAGTTTACTAAATTACAACACTATTAATAGTCAATAACCCAAGCTTTCCATTATGCATTCAAGTTAGATTACATATTTATGAGTTGATAGCAATCTACCATAGCAGGTTTCATTTTGCAGTACATTCCTTATAACCCAATAGAAAACGCTTAAACAGCTTCCATAGTAAACAATGCCATACAAAAAGATTTGCTTTCCTTTCTGTGAACAAAGAACCCGAGTGAAAGTGCATTGTCGGTCTAGTCACGTCTAAAATATTTAGACAAAGTAATTGCTCTCATTCAGTCAACATGAACTACTAATTCGTGTGGAACAACTAACCTTGAATTAAATATTAAAGCCGAGAAAAGGGAAATACAATACAGTGATGTTTTTATGACCACGCAATTTGGCGTACGCAATACTTGTAAACAGATAAATTGTGTAGGCAGCCAAGGGATAGGATTTGTGATGTGTGCATTATCATGCGGGAGTTTTCCCTAGAAAGAAAACGCTACACTCTATACTTCATAGCTGTCTAAACTAGAAAACTACACATCTGCGAATCTGCGCTACATAATACCATGCTTGAGAATTTAATCTTTGTACCATCTTCCCTTACTTTCTGTAGTCTTGGCACAGTTTTGTCTATAGTGTTTGCCCAACGGGACCCTTTCCTTCCTGTAGTCTGGTTGCCTGTTTGTATTTGATTAATCATACAATTATAATGCTTGAGTTAAAAGTAAATTCACTGGCAGAGCAAAATTTGCCAGTGAAAGCTGACCTATTGGTTTATTCTTTGTATTTTTTTCAAGTAGAGATCTCTGCACAAGACATGCTGTGTGATATTATCATTGTTAAAAGATGTACTCTTATTTCTTTTCCTTTAACTTCAGGTAAAGGAAGATTGGAAGTACGTTGCAATGGTGCTTGATCGACTATTTCTTTGGATATTTACATTGGCTGTGCTGGTAGGTACAGCCGGTATAATACTTCAAGCTCCTTCCCTATACGATGACAGGGTGCCCATCGACAAAAAGTATTCTGAGATCTCTGGCTCTCGAGCTTCGGTACGCCGGGGCCTTCAATAACCGTGTTTGGCCATTGTTATTTATCCTGCGATTGTAATTCCCTCTTTAGCAAAGCTGCTACTAAAAAAAAGCTGTATAGTGCGATTCAACACCAATGTTTGCAAATCTAAGTCTCTTCCTTCCATTCAACACTGTCGGTCACAGCGTTATGTTACGACTACTGCTACTTTACTCTACTAAACAGCGCAATATTCTTTCCGATTTTTTTGTGGTTGCTTTATGCTCCACTTGTATCCAGAAATCCTTTCAGAAGCGTGGACTTGAAGCATCTGCAACAAATCCGAACCGTCTGAGTCCTCCTCTGCTTTTATACTGGAGTTTGCCAAATGGGATTACTTTTATTAGTATTACAGACAACATTCAAGCTATTTTGTGGCTTTATGTTAGGACGTCTTCAACAACTATTCATTTGATGCTCATACATGAAACCAGGTATTTTTCTCCTTTATTTGTTCACAGTTAACTCAAAATTAGGTACTACACTACTAAATTACTGACAC